>JAAAWM010012008.1:0-143629 GCA_036873465.1 Thinopyrum obtusiflorum
AGGTCTTTCCAATAGGGAAGGTCCCAAAATATAGATTTCTTCTTCCACATGGGCGCGTGTCCCTCGGCGTCATTCGAAACAGATTGTCCGCCAGGACCCTTTCCAAAGATTACATGTAAATCCTTGACCATATCAAGCATATCAGCACCAGTACAGAGGACGGGCTTCTTCTGGTGATCTACCTCACCTTTGAAATGCTTGCCTTTCTTTCTTAAGGCATGCTTGGTCGGAAGAAATTGACGATGTCCCAGGTACACATTCTTCTTGCATTTATCCAAATATATACTTTCAGTCTCATCTAAATAGTGTGTGCATGCATTGTATCCCTTGTTTGTCTGTCCTGAAAGGTTACTAAGAGCAGGCCAATCATTGATGGTAACAAACAGCAACGCTCGTATGTAAAATTCCTGCTGTTTGTGCTCATCCCACACACGTACACCTTTTTTATCCCACAGCTGTAAAACTTCTTCAACTAATGGCCTTAGGTACACATCAATGTCGTTGCTGGGTTGCTTAGGGCCTTGGATGAGCACTGGCATCATAATGAACTTACGCTTGATGCACAACCAAGGAGGAAGGTTATTGATACATAGAGTCACGGGCCAGGTGCTATGATTGCTGCTCTGCTCCCCAAAAGGATTAATACCATCTGCACTTAAACCAAACCATACGTTCCTTGCGTCATCTGCAAAGTCCCGCCACTTTCTCTTGATTTTTCTCCACTGCGACCCGTCAGCGGGTACTCTCAACTTCCCGTATTTCTTACGGTCTTCTTTGTGCCATCGCAACAACTTGGCATGCTCTTTGTTTCGGGGGGGGGGGGGGGGGGGGGGGGGGGGGGGGGGGGGGGGGGGGGGGGGGGGGGGGGGGGGGGGGGGGGGGGGGGGGGGGGGGGGGGGGGGGGGGGGGGGGGGGGGGGGGGGGGGGGGGGGGGGGGGGGGGGGGGGGGGGGGGGGGGGGGGGGGGGGGGGGGGGGGGGGGGGGGGGGGGGGGGGGGGGGGGGGGGGGGGGGGGGGGGGGGGGGGGGGGGGGGGGGGGGGGGGGGGGGGGGGGGGGGGGGGGGGGGGGGGGGGGGGGGGGGGGGGGGGGGGGGGGGGGGGGGGGGGGGGGGGGGGGGGGGGGGGGGGGGGGGGGGGGGGGGGGGGGGGGGGGGGGGGGGGGGGGGGGGGGGGGGGGGGGGGGGGGGGGGGGGGGGGGGGGGGGGGGGGGGGGGGGGGGGGGGGGGGGGGGGGGGGGGGGGGGGGGGGGGGGGGGGGGGGGGGGGGGGGGGGGGGGGGGGGGGGGGGGGGGGGGGGGGGGGGGGGGGGGGGGGGGGGGGGGGGGGGGGGGGGGGGGGGGGGGGGGGGGGGGGGGGGGGGGGGGGGGGGGGGGGGGGGGGGGGGGGGGGGGGGGGGGGGGGGGGGGGGGGGGGGGGGGGGGGGGGGGGGGGGGGGGGGGGGGGGGGGGGGGGGGGGGGGGGGGGGGGGGGGGGGGGGGGGGGGGGGGGGGGGGGGGGGGGGGGGGGGGGGGGGGGGGGGGGGGGGGGGGGGGGGGGGGGGGGGGGGGGGGGGGGGGGGGGGGGGGGGGGGGGGGGGGGGGGGGGGGGGGGGGGGGGGGGGGGGGGGGGGGGGGGGGGGGGGGGGGGGGGGGGGGGGGGGGGGGGGGGGGGGGGGGGGGGGGGGGGGGGGGGGGGGGGGGGGGGGGGGGGGGGGGGGGGGGGGGGGGGGGGGGGGGGGGGGGGGGGGGGGGGGGGGGGGGGGGGGGGGGGGGGGGGGGGGGGGGGGGGGGGGGGGGGGGGGGGGGGGGGGGGGGGGGGGGGGGGGGGGGGGGGGGGGGGGGGGGGGGGGGGGGGGGGGGGGGGGGGGGGGGGGGGGGGGGGGGGGGGGGGGGGGGGGGGGGGGGGGGGGGGGGGGGGGGGGGGGGGGGGGGGGGGGGGGGGGGGGGGGGGGGGGGGGGGGGGGGGGGGGGGGGGGGGGGGGGGGGGGGGGGGGGGGGGGGGGGGGGGGGGGGGGGGGGGGGGGGGGGGGGGGGGGGGGGGGGGGGGGGGGGGGGGGGGGGGGGGGGGGGGGGGGGGGGGGGGGGGGGGGGGGGGGGGGGGGGGGGGGGGGGGGGGGGGGGGGGGGGGGGGGGGGGGGGGGGGGGGGGGGGGGGGGGGGGGGGGGGGGGGGGGGGGGGGGGGGGGGGGGGGGGGGGGGGGGGGGGGGGGGGGGGGGGGGGGGGGGGGGGGGGGGGGGGGGGGGGGGGGGGGGGGGGGGGGGGGGGGGGGGGGGGGGGGGGGGGGGGGGGGGGGGGGGGGGGGGGGGGGGGGGGGGGGGGGGGGGGGGGGGGGGGGGGGGGGGGGGGGGGGGGGGGGGGGGGGGGGGGGGGGGGGGGGGGGGGGGGGGGGGGGGGGGGGGGGGGGGGGGGGGGGGGGGGGGGGGGGGGGGGGGGGGGGGGGGGGGGGGGGGGGGGGGGGGGGGGGGGGGGGGGGGGGGGGGGGGGGGGGGGGGGGGGGGGGGGGGGGGGGGGGGGGGGGGGGGGGGGGGGGGGGGGGGGGGGGGGGGGGGGGGGGGGGGGGGGGGGGGGGGGGGGGGGGGGGGGGGGGGGGGGGGGGGGGGGGGGGGGGGGGGGGGGGGGGGGGGGGGGGGGGGGGGGGGGGGGGGGGGGGGGGGGGGGGGGGGGGGGGGGGGGGGGGGGGGGGGGGGGGGGGGGGGGGGGGGGGGGGGGGGGGGGGGGGGGGGGGGGGGGGGGGGGGGGGGGGGGGGGGGGGGGGGGGGGGGGGGGGGGGGGGGGGGGGGGGGGGGGGGGGGGGGGGGGGGGGGGGGGGGGGGGGGGGGGGGGGGGGGGGGGGGGGGGGGGGGGGGGGGGGGGGGGGGGGGGGGGGGGGGGGGGGGGGGGGGGGGGGGGGGGGGGGGGGGGGGGGGGGGGGGGGGGGGGGGGGGGGGGGGGGGGGGGGGGGGGGGGGGGGGGGGGGGGGGGGGGGGGGGGGGGGGGGGGGGGGGGGGGGGGGGGGGGGGGGGGGGGGGGGGGGGGGGGGGGGGGGGGGGGGGGGGGGGGGGGGGGGGGGGGGGGGGGGGGGGGGGGGGGGGGGGGGGGGGGGGGGGGGGGGGGGGGGGGGGGGGGGGGGGGGGGGGGGGGGGGGGGGGGGGGGGGGGGGGGGGGGGGGGGGGGGGGGGGGGGGGGGGGGGGGGGGGGGGGGGGGGGGGGGGGGGGGGGGGGGGGGGGGGGGGGGGGGGGGGGGGGGGGGGGGGGGGGGGGGGGGGGGGGGGGGGGGGGGGGGGGGGGGGGGAGGGGGCTTCTACGAGAAAATGTTCGATTAGCCATTGTGAAGCTATGTGCATTCCTCAATGCAATTTCTCAGAAGGTAATTGATCCAGAAATCCTACCAAGGTTACATAATGATTTGGTCCAATGTCTTGTCAGTTTTGAGTTGGTGTTCCCACCATCCTTCTTCAATATTATGACGCACGTCCTAGTTCACCTAGTCAACGAGATTGCCATTCTGGGTCCTGTATTTCTACACAATATGTTCCCCTTTGAGAGGTTCATGGGAGTCTTAAAGAAATATGTTCGTAACCGTGCTAGGCCAGAAGGAAGCATCTCCACGGGCCATCAAATAGAGGAGGTCATTGGGTTTTGTGTTGACTTTGTTCCTGACCTTAAGCCGTTTGGTGTCCCTCAATCGCGGTATGAGGGGAGACTGAGTGGAAAAGGCACGCTAGGAGCGGATTCAATAATATGTAGGGACGGGCATTCTTGGGCACAAGCACACTACACAGTTCTACAGAATTCTTCCTTGGTGGCCCCGTATATCAATGAACACAAGAATATTCTACGCTCCAAACACCCGGAGCAGTCTGACGACTGGATTACACGTGAACACATCGGGACTTTCGGCGGTTGGTTGCAAACACATCTCATGGGTAACACCACTGTTGGAGATGATCTGTACTTGTTGGCCAGGACACCATCTTTGACTGTATTGACTTTCCAAGGGTACGAGATAAATGGAAATACATTTTACATGATTGCCCAAGATAAAAAGAGCACCAACCAAAACAGTGGTGTCCGCTTTGATGCAGCAAACACCAATAGGGCAAAGGACACATATTATGGTTACATAGAGGAGATATGGGAACTTGACTATGGATGTGATTTTAAGGTCCCTTTGTTTCGGTGCAAATGGGTCAATCTGTCAGGAGGCGGGGTACAGGTAGACCCGCAGTACGGAATGACAACAGTGGATATCAACAATCTTGGGTACACAGACGAACCATTCGTCCTAGCCAATGATGTGGCGCAGGTTTTTTATGTGAAGGACATGTCTACCAAATCGAGAAAAAGAAAAGATAAGGAAGCGAATACATCATACGATGAGCCAAAGCGCCACATAGTTCTTTCAGGGAAAAGAAACATCGTGGGAGTGGAGGACAAGACAGACGTGTCTGAATATTATGAAAAGTTTCATGAAATTCTTCCCTTCAAAGTGAAGGCTGACCCAAGCATCCTTTTAAACGATGAAGATTATCCATGGTTACGGCGCAATAAGCAAGGGACACATACGAAGAAAAAGTGAAGATAACCAAATATTTTGCACCTTTGATTTTGGGTTGAAAGCCATAGTTATGCTCCACAACTATTCTGATGATGGCTTTGATCTAGAATATCACTCCAGTTACATGTCAAAAAATGAAATCCCTTTGTAATAGATGAGTTTTCGTCCGAAACCCTGATACTTCGAAAGAGATTGTCCAGTTTGTAGATGAAGTGCATCCAGTTTTTGCCGTAACCCTCTAAACTTTTTAGCACATGCTATGTGGCTGAAATTGTGATACCATGCCAAGTTTCAACCTTTTCAGAGTTCATTTGTAGTGCTTTTCAATTTCAAGGTCATTTAGCTCAAAATAAATCATTAAATGCATGAAAAATAGCAAATGAAGTCAGAAAAGGGTTGAAAATTGATGATGTGACTTTGAATGGTGCATATTGAATGCACAAAAAGTCTGGAGTTAAAATATGTTAAAAAATGAAATCCCTTTGTAATAGATGAGTTTTCGTCCGAAACCCTGATACTTTGAAAGAGATTATCCAGTTTGTACACGAAGTGCATCCAGTTTTTTGCCGTAACCCTCTAAACTTTTTAGCACATGCTATGTGGGTGAAATTATGATACCATGCCAAGTTTCAACATTTTCAGAGTTCATTTGTAGTGCTTTTCAATTTCAGCGTCATTTAGCTCAAAAAATCATTAAATGCATGAAAAAAAAGAAAATACTAAACTAAAACCTAGCTTTAGTCCCGGTTATATCAAACCTCTAGTTATGATCAAAATAATATTAACTTAAAATTATATAAAATTTATGCAACTAAAATTATCAAAGTATTTTTTGTTAAAAACTTTAATAGCAAAAAGAATTTTCATAATGTATTTTTTGTTAAAAACATTAATAGCAAACTAAAACGCTTTTATAAAACTCTAATAGCAAAAAGAATCAACTAAAATGAAACAATTAAAATATTTTGTTATGCTCAACTAAAACAAAACTATAATATTCTTCTATAGCAAAAAGAGTCAACTAAAAACCTTTAATAAACCTCTAGTTATGATCAAAATAATATTAACTTAAAATTATATAAAATTTATGCAACTTTAATAGCAAAAAGAATTTTCATAAAGTATTTTTTGTTAAAAACTTTAATAGCAAACTAAAATAACATATAAAAAATGCCGCCTACTAGGCCACCACGGCCTGCATACGACTAGAAAGCCATCTATAGATGGGCCAGGATGCAGGCCCGCAGGGCAAGTAGGCCCAACAGGCGAGAGAGGAACGTTAGGCATGTACTGCCTGCATTAGAGAGGAGCTCGAGAGGGCAGCCGCAGCGGGGCCTATAAACCACTGCGGGCGCCTCTCGCCAAGCGAGGTGGGACTAAACTTCCCCTGCCCCGCAGCTGTGCCAGCACCAGGCTGATGACCCGCAAGTATAGGGGATCTATCGTAGTCCTTTCGATAAGTAAGTGTGTCAAACCCAACGAGTAGCAGAAGGAAATGACAAGCGGTTTTCAGCAAGGTATTCTCTGCAAGCACTGAAATTATCGGTGACAGATAGTTGTATGATGAGATAATTCGTAACGGGTAACAAGTAACAAAAGTAAACAAGGTGCAGTAAGGTGGCCCAATCCTTTTTGTAGCAAAGGACAAGCCTAGACGAACTCTTATATAAAGCAAAGCGCTCCCGAGGACACATGGGAATTACTGTCAAGCTAGTTTTCATCATGCTCATATGATTTGCGTTCGTTACTTTGATAATTTGATATGTGGGTGGACCGGTGCTTGGGTGCTGCCCTTCCTTGTACAAGCCTACCACTTATGATTAACCCCTCTCGCAAGCATCCGCAACTACGAAAGAAGAATTAAGATAAATCTAACCATAGCATGAAACATATGGATCCAAATCAGCCCCTTACGAAGCAACGCATAAACTAGGGTTTAAGCTTCTGTCACTCTAGCAACCCATCATCTACTTATTACTTCCCAATGCCTTCCCCTAGGCCCAAATCATGGTGAAGTGTCATGTAGTCGACATTCACATAAAACTACTAGAGGAAAGACAACATACATCTCATCAAAATATCGAACGAATACCAAATTCACATGATTACTTTTAGCAAGACTTCTCCCATGTCCTCAGGAACAAATGTAACTACTCACAAAGCATATTCATGTTCATAATCAGAGGAGTATTAATTATCATTAAGGATCCGAACATATGATCTTCCACCCCCCCCCCCCCCCCCCCCCCCCCCCCCCCCCCCCCCCCCCCCCCCCCCCCCCCCCCCCCCCCCCCCCCCCCCCCCCCCCCCCCCCCCCCCCCCCCCCCCCCCCCCCCCCCCCCCCCCCCCCCCCCCCCCCCCCCCCCCCCCCCCCCCCCCCCCCCCCCCCCCCCCCCCCCCCCCCCCCCCCCCCCCCCCCCCCCCCCCCCCCCCCCCCCCCCCCCCCCCCCCCCCCCCCCCCCCCCCCCCCCCCCCCCCCCCCCCCCCCCCCCCCTCCCGGAGGGAAGTTTCGCCGGCAGAACAGCTCCGCCGGAGCCCTAGATTGTTTCTGCCCAGGTTTCGCCTCGAGACGGTGGCGCTTCATCCTGAAAGCTTCCTTGTGATTTTTTCCAGGTCAAAACACACTATATAGCAGAAGATGGGCATTGGGGGCCTGCCAGGTGGCCCACAAGGTAGGGGGGCGCGCCCTCCACCCTTGTGGATGGCAGGTGGCCTCCCTCTGCTGCTTTCTTCGCCCAATATTTTTTATTAATTCCAAAATGACTCTTCGTGAAGTTTCAGAACTTTTGGAGTTGTGCAGAATAGGTCTCTAATATTTGCTCCTTTTCCAGCCCAGAATTCCAGCTGCCGGCATTCTCCCTCTTGATGTAAACCTTATAAAATAAGAGAGAAAAGGCATAAGTATTGTGATATAATGTGTAATAACAACTCACAATGCAATAAATATCAATATAAAAGCATGATGCAAAATGGACGTATCAACTCCCCCAAGCTTAGACCTCGCTTGTCCTCAAGCACAAGCCGAAATCGAAAAATATGTCCACATGTTTAGAGATAGAGGTGTCGATAAAATAAAATACGGACATGAGGGTATCATGATCATCTTTAGAACAGCAACATATAATGTCATATAATTTCTTAAGCTAGAGTAACAATTCATTCACAAGGTAAAGTATGAATCAAAAACTTCATTAAAAACTAACAAATTATGATCTCAGTCATTGAGGCAATTGCAATTTATCATAATATCGGAAAGAGTCAATTAAAGAGCTTTTCAGTAAGTCCACATACTCAACTATCATTTAGTCTTTCACAATTGCTAACACTCACACGATACTTATGGGTTCAAAGCTTCAATCGGACACAGAGAAAGATAGGGGCTTTTAGTTTCGCCTCCTAACATTTTACCTCAAGGGTAATGTCAACAATAATACTTTATGATAACCTACATCCGAGTGGATATATATATCTGGATCCCTCCAACACATAGTGCTTGCCAAAAGAAAAAAAGTGTAAAAAGGAAAGGTGAAGATCACCATGACTCTTGTATAAGGGTAGAAGATAAAAGTAAAAGATAGGCCCTTCGCAGAGGGAAGCATAGGTTGTCATGCGCTTTTATGGTTGTATGCACAAAATCTTAGTGCAAAAGAACGTCACTTTATATTGCCGCTTGTGATAAAGAAATTTATTATGCAGTCTGTCGCTTTTATTTCTTCCATATCACAAGTTCATATAAAGCTTATTTTCTTCAGATTAATAGATCATACATATTTAGAGAGCAATTTTTATTGCTTGCACCGATGACCCCCCCCCCCCCCCCCCCCCCCCCCCCCCCCCCCCCCCCCCCCCCCCCCCCCCCCCCCCCCCCCCCCCCCCCCCCCCCCCCCCCCCCCCCCCCCCCCCCCCCCCCCCCCCCCCCCCCCCCCCCCCCCCCCCCCCCCCCCCCCCCCCCCCCCCCCCCCCCCCCCCCCCCCCCCCCCCCCCCCCCCCCCCCCCCCCCCCCCCCCCCCCCCCCCCCCCCCCCCCCCCCCCCCCCCCCCCCCCCCCCCCCCCCCCCCCCCCCCCCCCCCCCCCCCCCCCCCCCCCCCCCCCCCCCCCCCCCCCCCCCCCCCCCCCCCCCCCCCCCCCCCCCCCCCCCCCCCCCCCCCCCCCCCCCCCCCCCCCCCCCCCCCCCCCCCCCCCCCCCCCCCCCCCCCCCCCCCCCCCCCCCCCCCCCCCCCCCCCCCCCCCCCCCCCCCCCCCCCCCCCCCCCCCCCCCCCCCCCCCCCCCCCCCCCCCCCCCCCCCCCCCCCCCCCCCCCCCCCCCCCCCCCCCCCCCCCCCCCCCCCCCCCCCCCCCCCCCCCCCCCCCCCCCCCCCCCCCCCCCCCCCCCCCCCCCCCCCCCCCCCCCCCCCCCCCCCCCCCCCCCCCCCCCCCCCCCCCCCCCCCCCCCCCCCCCCCCCCCCCCCCCCCCCCCCCCCCCCCCCCCCCCCCCCCCCCCCCCCCCCCCCCCCCCCCCCCCCCCCCCCCCCCCCCCCCCCCCCCCCCCCCCCCCCCCCCCCCCCCCCCCCCCCCCCCCCCCCCCCCCCCCCCCCCCCCCCCCCCCCCCCCCCCCCCCCCCCCCCCCCCCCCCCCCCCCCCCCCCCCCCCCCCCCCCCCCCCCCCCCCCCCCCCCCCCCCCCCCCCCCCCCCCCCCCCCCCCCCCCCCCCCCCCCCCCCCCCCCCAATTTGGTATTCGTTCGATATTTTGATGAGATGTATGTTGTCTTTCCTCTAGTAGTGTTATGTGAATGTCGACTACATGACACTTCACCATGATTTGGGCCTAGGGGAAGGCATTGGGAAGTAATAAGTAGATGATGGGTTGCTAGAGTGACAGAAGCTTAAACCCTAGTTTATGCGTTGCTTCGTAAGGGGCTGATTTGGATCCATATGTTTCATGCTATGGTTAGATTTATCTTAATTCTTCTTTCGTAGTTGCGGATGCTTGCGAGAGGGGTTAATCATAAGTGGGAGGCTTGTACAAGGAAGGGCAGCACCCAAGCACCGGTCCACCCACATATCAAATTATCAAAGTAACGAACGCAAATCATATGAGCATGATGAAAACTAGCTTGATAGTAATTCCCATGTGTCCTCGGGAGCGCTTTGCTTTATATAAGAGTTCGTCCAGGCTTGTCCTTTGCTACAAAAAGGATTGGGCCACCTTACTGCACCTTGTTTACTTTTGTTACTTATTACCCGTTACGAATTATCTCATCATACAACTATCTGTCACCGATAATTTCAGTGCTTGCAGAGAATACCTTGCTGAAAACCACTTGTCATTTCCTTCTGCTCCTCGTTGGGTTTGACACACTTACTTATCGAAAGGACTACGATAGATCCCCTATACTTGCGGGTCATCAGCCTGGTGCTGGCACAGCTGTGGGGCAGGGGAAGTTTAGTCCCACCTCGCTTGGCGAGAGGCGCCCGCAGTGGTTTATAGGCCCCGCTGCGGCTGCCCTCTCGAGCTCCTCTCTAATGCAGGCAGTACATGCCTAACGTTCCTCTCTCGCCTGTTGGGCCTACTTGCCCTGCGGGCCTGCATCCTGGCCCATCTATAGATGGCTTTCTAGTCGTATGCAGGCCGTGGTGGCCTAGTAGGCGGCATTTTTTATATGTTATTTTAGTTTGCTATTAAAGTTTTTAACAAAAAATACTTTATGAAAATTCTTTTTGCTATTAAAGTTGCATAAATTTTATATAATTTTAAGTTAATATTATTTTGATCATAACTAGAGGTTTATTAAAGGTTTTTAGTTGATTCTTTTTGCTATAGAAGAATATTATAGTTTTGTTTTAGTTGAGCATAACAAAATATTTTAATTGTTTCTTTTTAGTTGATTCTTTTTGCTATTAGAGTTTTATAAAAGCTTTTTAGTTTGTTATTAATGTTTTTAACAAAAAATACATTATGAATTTTTTTTTGCTATTAAAGTTTTTAACAAAAAATACTTTGATAATTTTAGTTGCATAAATTTTATATAATTTTAAGTTAATATTATTTTGATCATAACTAGAGGTTTGATATAACCGGGACTAAAGCTAGGTTTTAGTTTAGTATTTTCTTTTTTTTCATGCATTTAATGATTTTTTTGAGCTAAATGACCCTGAAATTGAAAAGCACTACAAATGAACTCTGAAAAGGTTGAAACTTGGCATGGTATCATAATTTCACCCACATAGCATGTGCTAAAAAGTTTAGAGGGTTACGGCAAAAAACTGGATGCACTTCGTGTACAAACTGGATAATCTCTTTCAAAGTATCAGGGTTTCGGACGAAAACTTATCTATTACAAAGGGATTTCATTTTTTAACATATTTTAACTCCAGACTTTTTGTGCATTCAATATGCACCATTCAAAGCCACATCATCAATTTTCAACCCTTTTCTGACTTCATTTGCTATTTTTCATGCATTTAATGATTTATTTTGAGCTAAATGACCTTGAAATTGAAAAGCACTACAAATGAACTCTGAAAAGGTTGAAACTTGGCATGGTATCACAATTTCAGCCACATAGCATGTGCTAAAAAGTTTAGAGGGTTACGGCAAAAACTGGATGCACTTCATGTACAAACTGGACAATCTCTTTCGAAGTATCAGGGTTTCGGACGAAAACTCATCTATTACAAAGGGATTTCATTTTTTGACATGTAACTGGAGTGATATTCTAGATCAAAGCCATCATCAGAATAGTTGTGGAGCATAACTATGGCTTTCAACCCAGAATCAAAGGTGCAAAATATTTGGTTATCTTCACTTTTTCTTCGCATGTGTCCCTTGCTTATTGCGCCGTAACCATGGATAATCTTCATCGTTTAAAAGGATGCTTGGGTCAGCCTTCACTTTGAAGGGAAGAATTTCATGAAACTTTTCATAATATTCAGACACGTCTGTCTTGTCCTCCACTCCCACGATGTTTCTTTTCCCTGAAAGAACTATGTGGCGCTTTGGCTCATCGTATGATGTATTCGCTTCCTTATCTTTTCTTTTTCTCGATTTGGTAGACATGTCCTTCACATAAAAAACCTGCGCCACATCATTGGCTAGGACGAATGGTTCGTCTATGTACCCAAGATTGTTGAGATCCACTGTTGTAATTCCGTACTACGGGTCTACCTGTACCCCGCCTCCTGACAGATTGACCCATTTGCACCGAAACAAAGGGACCTTAAAATCACATCCATAGTCAAGTTCCCATATCTCCTCTATGTAACCATAATATGTGTCCTTTTCCCTATTGGTGTTTGCTGCATCAAAGCGGACACCACTGTTTTGGTTGGTGCTCTTTTTATCTTGGGCGATCATGTAAAATGTATTTCCATTTATCTCGTACCCTTGGAAAGTCAATACAGTCAAAGATGGTGTCCTGGCCAACAAGTACAGATCATCTCCAACAGTGGTGTTACCCATGAGATGTGTTTGCAACCAACCGCCGAAAGTCCCGATGTGTTCACGTGTAATCCAGTCGTCAGACTGCTCCGGGTGTTTGGAGCGTAGAATATTCTTGTGTTCATTGATATACGGGGCCACCAAGGAAGAATTATGTAGAACTGTGTAGTGTGCTTGTGCCCAAGAATGCCCGTCCCTACATATTATTGAATCCGCTCCTAGCGTGCCTTTTCCACTCAGTCTCCCCTCATACCGTGATTGAGGGACACCAAACGGCTTAAGGTCAGGAATAAAGTCAACACAAAACCCAATGACCTCCTCTATTTGATGGCCCGTGGAGATGCTTCCTTCTGGCCTAGCACGGTTACGAACATATTTCTTTAAGACTCCCATGAACCTCTCAAAGGGGAACATATTGTGTAGAAATACAGGACCCAGAATGGCAATCTCGTTGACTAGGTGAACTAGGACGTGCGTCATAATATTGAAGAAGGATGGTGGGAACACCAACTCAAAACTGACAAGACATTGGACCAAATCATTATGTAACCTTGGTAGGATTTCTGGATCAATTACCTTATGAGAAATTGCATTGAGGAATGCACATAGCTTCACAATGGCTAATCGAACATTTTCTCGTAGAAGCCCCCTCAATGCAACCGGAAGCAGTTGCGTCATAATCACGTGGCAGTCATGAGACTTTAGGTTCTGGAATTTTTTTTCTCTGCCATATTTATTATTCCCTTTATATTCAACGAGAAGCCAGACGGGACCTTGATACTGAGCAGGCATTCAAAGAAGATTTCCTTCTCTGCTTTGGTAAGAGCGTAGCTGGCTGGACCTTGATACTGCTTTGGATGCATGCCGTCTTTTTTCTTCACACGTTGCTGGTCCTCCCGTGCCTCCGGTGTATCTTTTGTCTTCCCATACACGCCCAAGAAGCCTAGCAGGTTCATGCAAACATTCTTCGTCACGTGCATCACGTCGATTGCAGAGCGGACCTCTAGGTCTTTCCAATAGGGAAGGTCCCAAAATATAGATTTCTTCTTCCACATGGGTGCGTGTCCCTCGGCGTCATTCGAAACAGATTGTCCGCCAGGACCCTTTCCAAAGATTACATGTAAATCCTTGACCATATCAAGTATATCAGCACCAGTACAGAGGACGGGCTTCTTCTGGTGATCTACCTCACCTTTGAAATGCTTGCCTTTCTTTCTTAAGGCATGCTTGGTCGGAAGAAATTGACGATGTCCCAGGTACACATTCTTCTTGCATTTATCCAAATATATACTTTCAGTCTCATCTAAATAGTGTGTGCATGCGTTGTATCCTTTGTTTGTCTGTCCTGAAAGGTTACTAAGAGCAGGCCAATCATTGATGGTAACAAACAGCAACGCTCGTAGGTAAAATTCCTGCTGTTTGTGCTCATCCCACACACGTACACCTTTTTTATCCCACAGCTGTAAAACTTCTTCAACTAATGGCCTTAGGTACACATCAATGTCGTTGCTGGGTTGCTTAGGGCCTTGGATGAGCACTGGCATCATAATGAACTTCCGCTTGATGCACAACCAAGGAGGAAGGTTATTGATACATAGAGTCACGGGCCAGGTGCTATGATTGCTGCTCTGCTCCCCAAAAGGATTAATACCATCTGCACTTAAACCAAACCATACGTTCCTTGCGTCATCTGCAAAGTCCCGCCACTTTCTCTCGATTTTTCTCCACTGCGACCCGTCAGCGGGTACTCTCAACTTCCCGTCTTTCTTACGGTCTTCTTTGTGCCATCGCAACAACTTGGCATGCTCTTTGTTTCTGAACAGATGTTTCAACCGTGGTATTATAGGAGCATACCACATCACCTTGGCAGGAACCCTCTTCCTGGGGCGCTCGCCCTCAACATCACCAGGGTCATCTCGTCTGATCTTATACCGCAATGCAACGCATACCGGGCATGCATTCAAATTCTCGTACTCCTCACCGCGGTAGAGGATGCAGTCATTAGGGCATGCATGTATCTTCTGCACCTCTAATCCTAGAGGGCAGAGAACCTTCTTTGCTTCATACGTACTATCAGGCAATTCGTTATCCTTTGGAAGCTTCTTCTTCATTATTTTCAGTAACTTCTCAAATCCCTTGTCAGATAAACCATTCTCTGCCTTCCATTGCAGCAATTCCAGTGTGGTACCGAGCTTTGTGTTGCCATCTTCGCAATTTGGGTACAACTATTTTTTGTGATCCTCTAACATGCGATCGAACTTCAACTTCTCCTTTTCACTTTTGCATTCTCTCTATGCATCAACAATGACCCGGCGAAGATCATCAGCGGGCACATCGTCTGGTGCCTCTTGATCTTCAGCTTCCCCCATTGTAGTATCACCGTGTTCAGAGTACATAGGATGATAATTGTCATCATCCTCTTCTTCTTCGTTGTCTTCCATCATAAGCCCTCTTTCTTCGTGCTTGGTCCAAACTTTATAGTGTGGCATGAAACCCTTCTCAAGCAGGTGGAAGTGAAGGGTTTTCGAGGAAGAGTAATCCTTCGTATTACAACAGACAGTACATGGACAATGCATAAAACCATTCTGCTTGTTTGCCTCAGCCACTTCGAGAAAATTATGCAGGCCCTCAATGTAGTCGGAGGTGCATCGGTTACCGTACATCCATTGCCGGTTCATCTGTGTGCATTATATAATTAAGTATATCAAAAACCATTACAGAACATCATGAATAGAGAAGTGACCAAATCATTATATACAAGTTCATCATCACATTAAAACCAAAGTACAGTAGTGATCAAATGTTATTACTAAAAAAATAAATACATAAAGTTCATACATAGTTCTCATAGAACAACATACAACTCTCTAGAGCATCTAATTAAAACATACATTGAAACTAACATACAGCTATGTAAAACATTTAAATGCAACAACAAATGCGATCATAATCGCAACTAAGGTAACAATTGATCCAACAGCATAATGATACCAAGCCTCATTATCAATGGCATATTTTCTAATCTTTCTAATCTTCGAGCGCATTGCATCCATCTGCATCTTGTGATCATCGACGACATCGGCAACATGCAACTCCAATTTCATCTTCTCCTCTTCAATTGTTTTTAATTTTTCTTTCAAATAATTGTTTTCTTTTTCAACTAAATTTAACCTCTCGACAAGAGAGTCGGTTGGAATTTCTGGTTCACATACCTCCTAGATAAAAACATCTATGTCACGTTGGTCAGCATAATTGTCATAAACACTAAATGAAACAAATAGTTATAAAAGATAATATACCACATCCGAATCATAGACTGGACGAGAGCCGACGGGGGGCGGATACCAAAACCATGGCACTATATAATAACAAACAATAATAAAAGTAAGAAAATTATACAAGTAGCTATCTAAATCATACAAGTAAGAATGTTTTTCTTTTAAAAAGAAGAAAAGAACAAGAGGCTCACCATGGTGGTGCCGGCGACGAGATCGGTGCGGGCGATCGACGACGGTGAGGATGGGGACGGGACGGCACCCTACACATGTGCATACTCTAAGAAGTTAGTTTGAGCTCAAATTGTGCATCTAAATCAAAAGAAATCCCACATACACTCCTCCACTAAAGCCCACAAACCACTCTACTTCTAGAGCTTTTGAAATGAGCTAAACTAGCTGTGAGAGATGAAACGATGAAGTTGCTAACCTTTTAGAACACTTGTGTAGATGGTGCACCGCCAAACCTAGACAAATCTTGGGGAAAATGTAGCTTGGAGGTCGAGCTTGGAGAGGAGAAAGCTTAAGTGTGGCTCTGACATTTCATCGAACACCTCATGTTCATATACAGGCAAAAAACAGAGTAGCCCACACCTCCACCCTTCCACGGCCAAAAAACAGAGGAGATGGGGGGGGGGGCGTGGATATATATAGGCAAAACTTTAGTCCCGGTTTGTGTCTAAAACCGGGACTAAAGGCCTACCCTTTAGTCCCGGTTCCAGACACAAACCGGGACTAAAGGGCAGCAACCCCTTTAGTCCTGGTTTCTGTCTGGAACCGGGACTAAAGGTCCTAGTTAAACCGGGACTGATGCCTGCCGAGGCCCGGCCAGCATCCTAGGCTCTAGAACCTAGACTGATGCTCCCATTAGTCCCGGTTCGTAACACGACCGGGACTAATGCTCTTATCTGGCCAGGACCAAAGCCTTGTTTTCTACTAGTGTCCCTTCCCACCATCAATTTGATACAACATGAAGTTTATTTTTTTCATTTTTGTGTTTCTTTATTGCATTTTATTTCTTTCCCCTCTCTTTCTCACCCATTCCCTCCCGCCAAGTTTTCGCCACCCTTTCTATCTATATCCCCTCAATTTCCCGCTCTCTCTCTATTTATTGCCACTTTGCCACTTCAAAGATGTGGTATTGCCTTTGTACACTTCACAATACTATAGTGTACCCTTGTTAGGACCCCATGCAAAAGGAGAAGTGGTTCCCACCCTTACTTGCGCGATTTGATACATCCCCCTGTCCTACGAGCCCCGGAATGTCTACCCGCTAGCTTTTATTGAAAAGGGGTGATTCTATTGTGGACATTCCTCCTTGTTTTTTTATACTAGGTCACAGGATCATTATCAACCAAAAAGGCACTTCTACAATCCAGGAAGGCATTTCTACAATTGCAAACACCCATGGAAGTTATTTTTTTATCTTCCTTCCTTTTCCGTGATCTTCAAGCTCGATCGGAAGTAGCTTGACAATGTTCTTCCAGGCCGAAGGTTGCAAGTTCTGGGAGTGGGAGAACAAGTATATTCAGCTCCTCAGTGTCGGTGCTAAAACCAGCGGATCTCGGGAAGGGGGCCCCGAGCTAGTGGTCTCGGCTAGATGGTAACAGGAAGTAGAAAAAGACATGGTATTACCCAGGTTCGGGCCCTCTCGAAGAGGTAAAACCTTACGTCCTGCTCTTGTTATATTGATTGAGATGGGGTACAGAGTACTAGATGATCTACCTCGAGATCGTATGAATGAGTTCTAACCTGTAATAATATGAGATGGTCTATTGACTAGCCTAGCCTCAGCTTATATAATGTACCAGAGGCCTAGGATAACAGGAGTCCTAGTCAGCTACGTCGGTGGAAAGGAGTCATTGTCTTGTATGCCAAGTCTTGTGGAATTTTCCTCGTATGCATCATGGGCTGCCCGAAGAGGCCCAGTAATTAATCGCCACGGGGGTCCTCGGCCCGGCCCTCCAGGCCGGGAGTCGACATCATGAGTACCCCCTAGTCCAGGACACCATCAGTAGCCCCTGAACCGGTCTTCAAGTTGGGGACGCTCCTCGGTTCTTCCGAACTGTTCTTCGTCTTCGATCGCCGGTCTTGAAAGCTGGTTCAACAAATCTTCTCACCTTCGATCTCGAGGATCGCCGAGGTGTATCCAAAGGGTTCACATGTCGGGCATCCGAGGAGCCCCTTAAGTTCTCGGCTTTTATCAATGCTTTGTCATTTTTATGCCACACCTCGGGTTCGTAGTTTTTCCCAAGCGGCGGTAATGCCTCTCGAAGTAGAGCTCCAACGTTGAACTACATCCGAGGTGTCTTCTTGCAGCCGAGCTCCAGTGCTGGACTGCATCCGAGGTGTCATAGATCACCTCGGTCTTGAAAATAGTTGAAGGAGTTTTAGCCGAGCTTCATGGCGAAAAAGTCTCCTATGCAGCCAGCCACTCGCAGCTGGCCTCTATGCTGAACTACTTCCGAGGTGATGCACCACCTCAGTCTTAGGCTGATTTTTTGTGGATTTTTTTTAATTGGTGCAATTTTATTCTCTGCCGAGATGTATAGACAGTAGCCCTCAAGGTGCGTGTCGACCTAAAATCCAAGATGCACCTGAAAGATAACATAAAACCGCTGATCCCAGTAGCCCCTGAGACTCAGGTCGATTCGCGAAATCGGCCTGAGGATCAAGTCCTTGCTCTGCAGCATACTTTAGGAACGGAAACGCGGTGCGCAATAGCTCCCGAGACTTAGGTTCGGTGCGGGCGACCAACCTAAGGATCGTAATCTCCTTGGAAACCGTTTTGCACTTAGAATTTTCTACATTGAATCATCAATGCAGTAGCCCCTGAGACTTGGGTTATGCCACATGACAGCCCCTAGGATCGTATGTCCTCGGGAACTAGTTCAACTGTCGTCTGCGTTTTGCCAACGCTGAGGTGCAGCTCGGCAGGGAAGATGCCGAACTGCAGGTCGAAAAAGATTTTCCCGAGCAGAACCATCACGCAGGACACCTTGATCAAGAGGATGTCCTGCCTCCTGAAAAAAACATATAAATAGGTTAAAAGTGTCATAAGCTCGGAAAACCAAAAAACTTATGTAAAAATTTTACATCTAAATTAAATCAAGTTTTTTTGGTACCAATCCAAAATTGGTCTTAAAATTAATTTGTGTTTCCGTTGTGCTTTAATATGATATGTTCGATCTCCAGCCCCCCCCCCCCCCCCCCCCCCCCCCCCCCCCCCCCCCCCCCCCCCCCCCCCCCCCCCCCCCCCCCCCCCCCCCCCCCCCCCCCCCCCCCCCCCCCCCCCCCCCCCCCCCCCCCCCCCCCCCCCCCCCCCCCCCCCCCCCCCCCCCCCCCCCCCCCCCCCCCCCCCCCCCCCCCCCCCCCCCCCCCCCCCCCCCCCCCCCCCCCCCCCCCCCCCCCCCCCCCCCCCCCCCCCCCCCCCCCCCCCCCCCCCCCCCCCCCCCCCCCCCCCCCCCCCCCCCCCCCCCCCCCCCCCCCCCCCCCCCCCCCCCCCCCCCCCCCCCCCCCCCCCCCCCCCCCCCCCCCCCCCCCCCCCCCCCCCCCCCCCCCCCCCCCCCCCCCCCCCCCCCCCCCCCCCCCCCCCCCCCCCCCCCCCCCCCCCCCCCCCCCCCCCCCCCCCCCCCCCCCCCCCCCCCCCCCCCCCCCCCAAATAATGATAATAATAATATAATTTTTTAAAAATCTTCTACTTATTAAGTGAAGTAAATATTTAAAGAAATATGGCCTGGGTGCGAAGGTCGGCATGGCGGAGCAGCGGCTCTAATGTGGCGTGACACGATGTTGACGTGTTACGGTCCAAGCCCACCAAAAGACTCGCCGATGAGGATCCTGTTAGATCTGAGTTGGCCGGGTCGCACACGTAGCAGCTTGAGGCAGAAAAACCGATCTGCTGGCCAGGTTGACCTCCACGAGGAGTTGCCACAGCAATCGATGAAAAATAGCAAGAATTAATCATTAGATTTGGCCTTCACGTAACTAGTAAAGTAAAAGCCAGGAGGCACTATTCTTTGATTAAATCTTGAAAACCGTGCTGCACTTAGACTAAATAATCAGTGGCGTACCCAGCGGATGTGCCGGGTGTGCCATGGCACACCCAGAATTTGGGGACATATTTTTTTACCATGTAAAAATTTGCTGATTTTTAAAACCCACCCAAGCCAATTGAAATAGATCTTTATATTCTTTTTAAGTCTGCACACCCTCCGGTTTTTTTCTAGGTCCGCCACTGTAAATAATAGTACTAGTTAACGAAGTTGTTCACTTTCCTGATGGTTCACTCTTCACGTGAAGAGGAACTATTAGATCACCGGCTCGCTGTGTCCTCGAGGACATCGTTCGCTCAAACAGAATCTTTCCTTGATCCACGTGCGGGTAGATGAATCAAGATTCAATCGTTGCACCGGATGGGTTCGCCTCGATTGACCCCTCACAGCTACCTTGGCCACCCTGCTTTCGTCGGATCGTGCGCGAAAATCGCCGCCGCCCGCGAGACCAAAACCGATATGCAAACAAAATAGCAAGACAGTAGAAACTATTCATGAAGAAATCGATTTATTCCGTACGAATTTAACTGAAAAAATATCACCTGATCATCCATCGATCCGCGGCGATCACCCAGCAGGACCTGTATGGGCCACCAATGTCGGTGCTAAAACCGGCGGATCTCGGGTAGGGAGTCCCGAGCTGATGGTCTCAGTTAGATGGTAACAGAAAGTAGAAAAAGACACGGTATTACACAGGTTCGGGCCCTCTCGAAGAGGTAAAACCTTACGTCCTGCTCTTGTTATATTGATTGTGATGGGGTACAGAGATCGTATGAATGAGTTCTAACCTGTAATAATATGAGATGATCTATTGACTAGTCTAGCCTCGGCTTATATAATATACCGGAGGCCTAGGATAAAAGGAGTCCTAGTCGGCTACGTCGGTGGAAAGGAGTCCTTGTCTTGTATGCCAAGTCTTGTGGAATCTTCCTCGTATGCATCATGGGCTGCCCGAAGAGGCCCAGTAATTAACCGCTATGGGGGTCCTCAGCCCGGCCCTCTTGGCCGGGAGTCGACATGATGAGTACCCCCCTAGGACACCATCACTCAGCGCGAGATGGGTACACATTCTGACCCATCCTTCAGCTGATGGGCAAGTCCCCTTGCTGTCCTAGAACCAAGCCTGCTTGAAGAATATTTGCTCTCTCTACCTGTTCCACCTCGTTGCGCTGTGTATAGTTTTGATCCACCTGCACCAACCCTGTTGATACTGGGCATGTTGTTGGAGGCTGCGTCTCGTCGGCGTTTTGTTCTTCCGGGGCTCGATCCACCTCGAGCTCGTCTTCTAGGACGGGATCGACGGGCCATCGGCGTAGATTCCTGCCGCTCGTCTTGGGTGGTGAGGTTAGGTTTGGCCTGGCCGGCGTGCGCGGCGGCGGCCTTGGTGTGCTCGGGTTTGGTTGAGGAGGCGGCACCGTCGACCAAATCGGGAGTTTTGCTTCCTCGGCTTCGTCTCTGCCACGTCGACACATTCTCTGGTGTCGATGGCAAGTCGGTGGAGTCCTGTACAGGAGTGCTCGAGCCGGCATTGGTCACCTGTGCGGTGGCTGTTGTTGCCACAAGGGCCTGGCTACCTCTCCTCTCACTCAGAAACGAAGGAAGAAGAAGATGGACACAATGGACACAAGAAATTTTCACGGGCCGGCGCACGAACGCCCAAATCTTCTTGATCTTTACACTGGCTACATCACTACAACACAGGTACATCGATCAGCAGTACACGGCGGGATTTATACCCGGGCTAGCACAGCACAGGTGCACACACACACACACGACGCTGCCCACCTCGGCCACTCTCCCACGCACGCATGCACTCACCAGCTCGCTCACGATCTACACGCTCTGCCGCACGCACAGCGCGCTCCTACGCGCACGACGCGGCCAACGTCCAACAGACCACAACGGCCCCTGCTGCACTAACCTATGCATGCAACTAACAACTAGTCTAATCAAGATTACTACTAACATTCTCCTTCCTAATCTTGAACTCGTGATCATGGGACAGCGCCACACGCCGTCGCAGCCACCATCTTCCCGGCGCACTGACGCCGCCGGCCGCAACTACGGCCGATTTCCTCAAGCACGAACTCGAGCCACACCTGTTACAACGCATACGGGGGGTTCTTATACCCTGGGGCGCGCCAGGGCATGTACCCTACGCCCCAGTCCACGCCGAGCGCCTGGTCCGGCCCGCTCTGCCCACTCCCGCGACATGCACGCACACGTCCGGGTCATGTGAGCCCGCCTAGGACCAACTCCACGCTCCCCCCGATCTCGCCAACAGAACGCACACACGCTGCACTCGTGCACGGACACGCCCGTGCACACCACATGCACGACCCGCCGTGGACCCGACGCGCCCAGCGCGCCCGACGCGCGCCCATACACGCGCCTGACGCGACAAGCTCGTCGCCATGGTTCCTGCCGCCAGACGCCACCAAGTGCTTCCAGCACGAGCCGCCGCAGATGCCGTGCAACGCGGCCACCTCGCCGGCCGCTGTCGCGCACCGCCGCCGATGCAGCTACCGCCGCGCTGCGCCCCGTCAAGCGCCACTCGCTGCCGCTGCCGAAACCCGCAGCTCCGTGCGCCGCCGTGCCGCGTCTCCGTGCCGTCGCGCCGAGCTGCCGCGGCGTCTGCGCAACCACGCAGGTCCTCGGCGACATCCTCGCCACCGCGACCGCCGCTGCTCGTCGCGCGCACGGCATCACGCCGCACCACAGCGGACTCGTCGCCCGTCGCAGTCGACACGCGCTCTCCGCGCGCCGCAGCCTCCATGTCCGCTGCGCGCTCCGCGGACGCCGCCGCGCGCCACGGCAGCCCCTCGAACTTGGCTCTGAATACCAATTGTTGTTGCCACAAGGGCCTGGCTACCTCTCCTCTCACTCAGAAACGGAGGAAGAAGAAGATGGACACAATGGACACAAGAAATTTTCACGGGCCGGCGCACGAACGCCGCCGTGGGCGCACGAACGCCCAAATCTTCTTGATCTTTACACTGGCTACATCACTACAACACAGGTACATCGATCAGCAGTACACGGCGGGATTTATACCTGGGCTAGCACAGCACAGGTGCACACACACACACACGACGCTGCCCACCTCGGCCACTCTCCCACGCACGCATGCACTCACCAGCTCGCTCACGATCTACACGCTCTGCCGCACACACAGCGCGCTCCTACGTGCACGACGCGGCCAACGTCCAACAGATCACAACGGCCCCTGCTGCACTAACCTATGCATGCAACTAACAACTAGTCTAATCAAGATTACTACTAACAGTGGCCGCGGCGGCTGGCGAGAGATTTGGTGGCCCAGCACTCGGGTGGTGGTTTGTGGCGGCAGATCTGGTGATTCTCCTTCGACTTTGTCGAACGAAGGTGCCGGAGCTGGAGCCAAGGATTTGCATGGGGACGTTCTCCGGTCGACGTGCCACAGCGGCTACGCCTCGCCGTTCGCGGTGGGGCTCATCTTCGACTCAGAAAGCAGTTTCCGGCGATGGTGGGCCCTCGGTTCAGGGCTTGGTGGTTTCCGGCATCTTCCTTTGCTGTTCGTCTCGATGGCGGCGGCGGTCGGCGGCTGGTGTTACCTCTTTCTGCGTTAAGGCCCCCCCCGCCGACCAGATATTACTTTCTCTTTCTTTGGAGGTCTTTTTGCATTTGTGTTGGGACACCTATGGTCTCTCGGCGATGCTGCGTATGTGCTATGTTTGTAACCATTGCTGGTTAAGGAATATGTAGTTATCCTATAAAAAAAACGTCGTTATAGGTAGTTGGCAATGTACCGCTTTCATGTAATAGCTGACCTGGCTGTGACCAAGCAGTGGCGTTGTTGAATTCCCGTAAGGTCATTGGGACCAAGTTAATGCATCATTGGCAGCATCCGAGATGGACTCATAGATTAAATGCCCTTCGTCTCTGTTCATTACTACGCCTTTTTGACCGACATAAATCTGTGTCAAGAATTGATGAAGCGCGGACATGCATTGATGAAGCATCCAACCAGACCCGCCATGTCTGCTCGCATTAACAACAATGCATCACGCCTGCATCTACATTGAGCAGGTTGTTAGGTTTATCAACGAGTTTAATGAGCTACAACAACCTGAGAGCGACCCACCCATCCCTTGTAAAAGTGCACACGCCTCGAAGGGCCATTGGCCGATCTTTATGAGTAGATAGGAAGAAGAAGAAATACAGGGCAGTTAGCAGTCTAGGCGAACTAGCTAGAGCTGGAAACCTGAGTTTGATACACCCCAAAAATACAACGAGCAGGCCCAAACATGGCCGAAATCGCCTGTAGGCTAGCTAGTGGCCAAGGTCAGTAATACAGCCTGCTGTACGCCACACCGCGAAGTCCTCTCGCACCAAATCTAGGACTCTTTCAGCACTGCTGGCCACATGGTCGAAAATTCTGGAATTTCGCTCTTTCCACAGCCTCCAGTGCATCAGGATTGCGACTGTGTCGAAGTTTCTGCGCATCGGCTTGGGTATGCCGGCCCTCGCATGAAGCCACCGCTCCTCCGTGGAGTCATAACAATCATCGGCCGTAGCGAATTGTGCCCCAATCCTTGACTTGAACAAAAAGCTGCCGGGAGAATCGGCAGCGAACAAAGAGGTGTGTGCAATCCTCCGGCTCCGACAGACAAAGAGGGCAGGATGGGTTCGCCGGCGAACCTCTGCGCGCAAGGTTATCCGCTGTCAGACACTTGCCATGAACCACCAACCACATAAAGAATTTGCACCGTGGTCCCCCCCCCCCCCCCCCCCCCCCCCCCCCCCCCCCCCCCCCCCCCCCCCCCCCCCCCCCCCCCCCCCCCCCCCCCCCCCCCCCCCCCCCCCCCCCCCCCCCCCCCCCCCCCCCCCCCCCCCCCCCCCCCCCCCCCCCCCCCCCCCCCCCCCCCCCCCCCCCCCCCCCCCCCCCCCCCCCCCCCCCCCCCCCCCCCCCCCCCCCCCCCCCCCCCCCCCCCCCCCCCCCCCCCCCCCCCCCCCCCCCCCCCCCCCCCCCCCCCCCCCCCCCCCCCCCCCCCCCCCCCCCCCCCCCCCCCCCCCCCCCCCCCCCCCCCCCCCCCCCCCCCCCCCCCCCCCCCCCCCCCCCCCCCCCCCCCCCCCCCCCCCCCCCCCCCCCCCCCCCCCCCCCCCCCCCCCCCCCCCCCCCCCCCCCCCCCCCCCCCCCCCCCCCCCCCCCCCCCCCCCCCCCCCCCCCCCCCCCCCCCCCCCCCCCCCCCCCCCCCCCCCCCCCCCCCCCCCCCCCCCCCCCCCCCCCCCCCCCCCCCCCCCCCCCCCCCCCCCCCCCCCCCCCCCCCCCCCCCCCCCCCCCCCCCCCCCCCCCCCCCCCCCCCCCCCCCCCCCCCCCCCCCCCCCCCCCCCCCCCCCCCCCCCCCCCCCCCCCCCCCCCCCCCCCCCCCCCCCCCCCCCCCCCCCCCCCCCCCCCCCCCCCCCCCCCCCCCCCCCCCCCCCCCCCCCCCCCCCCCCCCCCCCCCCCCCCCCCCCCCCCCCCCCCCCCCCCCCCCCCCCCCCCCCCCCCCCCCCCCCCCCCCCCCCCCCCCCCCCCCCCCCCCCCCCCCCCCCCCCCCCCCCCCCCCCCCCCCCCCCCCCCCCCCCCCCCCCCCCCCCCCCCCCCCCCCCCCCCCCCCCCCCCCCCCCCCCCCCCCCCCCCCCCCCCCCCCCCCCCCCCCCCCCCCCCCCCCCCCCCCCCCCCCCCCCCCCCCCCCCCCCCCCCCCCCCCCCCCCCCCCCCCCCCCCCCCCCCCCCCCCCCCCCCCCCCCCCCCCCCCCCCCCCCCCCCCCCCCCCCCCCCCCCCCCCCCCCCCCCCCCCCCCCCCCCCCCCCCCCCCCCCCCCCCCCCCCCCCCCCCCCCCCCCCCCCCCCCCCCCCCCCCCCCCCCCCCCCCCCCCCCCCCCCCCCCCCCCCCCCCCCCCCCCCCCCCCCCCCCCCCCCCCCCCCCCCCCCCCCCCCCCCCCCCCCCCCCCCCCCCCCCCCCCCCCCCCCCCCCCCCCCCCCCCCCCCCCCCCCCCCCCCCCCCCCCCCCCCCCCCCCCCCCCCCCCCCCCCCCCCCCCCCCCCCCCCCCCCCCCCCCCCCCCCCCCCCATACCGGCGTTGGTACATCTCTAAACATGATCTTTTCCTTGTCTCCGACGCGCCCATCATTTATGAACAATAAATACAGTAGATGGATTGTTTCGAGCAGGTCAGTATGTATCAGAGGCAGGCGTGTGTCCGCATCTTGTCCCCCGGAAGCTTCTTGGTAAATTTTTTTTTTGAGAAAGAGCTTCATGGTAATTCGAAGAACAATTATGATGGGGGTTATTAACTGTCTTTGTCAAGTCGATAGCTGGACATAAAATTGACATCAGGTACTCCCTTCCTTCAGCTTTAGAGGGCTTATCTCAATTTTTTTTGTTTTTCCGTTTTGTTTTGTTAGTCCCATTTTTATTCCTCCTCATCATCTTTTTAAATTTCATGGCACATTAAATTGATGCATACAAGGATTAAGAGAAAATTCATCAATGCATGTAAAAGTCCTTGGTCATTTAGTGGTCACGCATGCATGTGTTGCAATTAATTCATCGGTAAACACACTTTTTTAAGAAAAACAAGCACACTAATTAAGTACTTTTGCAAACTACGAAATTTGTTCGACCACTCATCATCTACCTTGGTTGGGGAGATTTTTGAATTGAGCCGTTCAAACCAGAAGGGAGGTAGTAGCAAACAGTACAACACCTGTACTAGTGAATGTTCGGTATCACAATTGGTAAGTATGTACAGAACACCGGATGTGGCTTAAAATAATTATGTACTTGAAATATTTAATAGCTTTATTTTAGACAAAGAAATATTTAATAACTGAAAGCCACTAACCCCATTTAGTTGGTATCCACACTGTTTGACATCGGACAGAGAACGAACTGTTCACGTGTCAGGGAATGTATTAATAGAATTATTTCTTGTCCAATGCATTCTTGTCGGTTCAGTTTAATTCGATGTGACATGGTTGGGTGGTAATGTAGTTTTCGAAAAATATATTCATCCCATGTTATTTTTTTTTCATACAGTCTAAAAAAAGATTGTCCCTTGTTAAGAAAAATGTTCACAAATTTTGAAAAAAAAAACGTTCATTCCGTGCTAAAAAAGTATTCATACAATTAAAAAAGACGCATCCCATATTTTGTTATCCCAAAAAGATTTTGGA
This sequence comes from Thinopyrum obtusiflorum, assembly GCA_036873465.1. Lineage (NCBI taxonomy): Eukaryota > Viridiplantae > Streptophyta > Magnoliopsida > Poales > Poaceae > Thinopyrum > Thinopyrum obtusiflorum. The sequence goes on from JAAAWM010012008.1 coordinate 26,458, forward strand.
TATATATATTCCAAAAAATAAAATATTCAAATATTTGAAAGAATGTTCTTCCCATTTTTTAAAATGTACAAACATTCCAAAAAATGTCTATAAAGCTTAAACACGAGGATAGGACCTAGTTGTACAGGACCTAGAGTTTTTTGATGTTTCGTTTGGGTAGCATATGATTGGGCTATAAAAACAGCAGATTAGTGGTACAGTAACACATGGATGTGCAGTGCTGATTTATATCGGTGGTGTAATATGTACTCCCTCCGTTCCAAATTACTCATAGTGGTTTTAGTTCAATTGAAATAAAACCACGATGAGTAATTTGGAACGGAGGGAGTATTAATATGTGTTGGTTATGCACTAATCTTTTGGGACAGTAGATTAGTAGTACAGCGAGACATGGTATTGTGACATGTCGAGGTGAAGTACTGATTCATATATTAATTTGTGTTAGATATAATAAAGTGTGCGTCAGCTTTGTCCACAGTCAGGAGTACAGGACAGGGCTGTAGAGAACCTACAGTCAGATTCTTAAAGGCAAACGTGTAGACTAACGTTCGATGGACATGGGCAGTTGTGGTGCTGGTCAGTTGTAATTAAATGAGATACAGGTCCCACTCCGTGATACAGGTCCCACTCCGTGTACCTGCTGGATACTAGTACTACTTAATTGCGTTGCTCCCGGAAGGTTGAAGATGATGCAGCCGGGCGATGGATAAGTACAGGTAGTAGCGTTGGCTGTTAGAAGTTGGGTGTTGGCAGTTGGCAAGAACAGTAATAAGTGAAGCGCGGGACAGGCGGAACAGGAATCGAACAGAATGAATACAGACAAGAAAACGTGTAGGAACAATCATATACATAGGGGAGTGTTCTGATACTAATAGCAATGGGGTGGATGAAGAGGAAGTGTAGGGTGAGATATGGGGTGCATTTACCACCAAGTGCACCACGGTATTTCCCCTGGATACTAGCACTACTTAATTGCGTTGCTCCCGGGACCATGAACATAGTCTCTTGATACTAGTACACAAGTTCATGCATGGTGGCTGCTTCGGTACAGATACACCAATTAGCAACGCTCCACAGGTCACAAATAAATGATGCATTAAGTACTTAATTAGGAATGAGCCGGGCAAGGGGAGGGCGGCGAGCTGGCCGTCGCGGAGCGAGGTGAAGTGATGGAGGAGGCCAGAGGAGTTATTGCGCGATGAGAAGGGTCACCGGGAAGCTCCCAACCAGCTCAGCCATAGTGCGCTACTGTGCCACCCATGGCTGCGCGGTGGCTTCGTCTGGCGAGCTCGCTCCCGGCGAGGGGAGAGTTCCAGAGCGGCTACGTGGGTTGTGGAGAGGACGACGGCGCGTGCAGACAGGGTACGGCGACGCGGGCGCCTCGCTCCGACGTGACCCGAACCTGGGCGGCGTCCAGAGCGTGAGCACGGCAGTGCTGGCCGCATGGTCACCGCGTGCACAGGCGCATGCGGTGTGAGCTGGCATGCCAAAGCTTGTCTCTAGTGCCGGCCTAAGGCCCAGTAGCTCCTTTGGGTCACTGGCAAGGTTAGAGATAGGCTGAGCTGAGAGGTTTCTTCAAAAACAATTTCTGGTCAGAAACTTGTCAAATTTTCTGAGAAAAATTGGCTGAGTAGATAGGGCTGAATTTTGGCATGTGTGGATGATCTTGGAAGGACTACAAGCTGGAAAAAATCCAAGAATTATTGATGCTTGGAAGATGTAGTTGCTTCACAAGGTGCCAATTCTGTTCAGAACTTAAAATGAATATTCTGGCCCAAATTTTGAGCTGGGTCATGAAATATTTTTGTATATTGGGAGTGTATATAATGTCAAGATGATGGAGTATTAATTTGAGGAATTGTTGAGGAACAAAACTATAGGTTGCTTCATAATCCATGGTGAAAAGAAGCATTTTCATATAAGATAATGAAATATTTTAGAAGAAGCCCCCCCCCCCCCCCCCCCCCCCCCCCCCCCCCCCCCCCCCCCCCCCCCCCCCCCCCCCCCCCCCCCCCCCCCCCCCCCCCCCCCCCCCCCCCCCCCCCCCCCCCCCCCCCCCCCCCCCCCCCCCCCCCCCCCCCCCCCCCCCCCCCCCCCCCCCCCCCCCCCCCCCCCCCCCCCCCCCCCCCCCCCCCCCCCCCCCCCCCCCCCCCCCCCCCCCCCCCCCCCCCCCCCCCCCCCCCCCCCCCCCCCCCCCCCCCCCCCCCCCCCCCCCCCCCCCCCCCCCCCCCCCCCCCCCCCCCCCCCCCCCCCCCCCCCCCCCCCCCCCCCCCCCCCCCCCCCCCCCCCCCCCCCCCCCCCCCCCCCCCCCCCCCCCCCCCCCCCCCCCCCCCCCCCCCCCCCCCCCCCCCCCCCCCCCCCCCCCCCCCCCCCCCCCCCCCCCCCCCCCCCCCCCCCCCCCCCCCCCCCCCCCCCCCCCCCCCCCCCCCCCCCCCCCCCCCCCCCCCCCCCCCCCCCCCCCCCCCCCCCCCCCCCCCCCCCCCCCCCCCCCCCCCCCCCCCCCCCCCCCCCCCCCCCCCCCCCCCCCCCCCCCCCCCCCCCCCCCCCCCCCCCCCCCCCCCCCCCCCCCCCCCCCCCCCCCCCCCCCCCCCCCCCCCCCCCCCCCCCCCCCCCCCCCCCCCCCCCCCCCCCCCCCCCCCCCCCCCCCCCCCCCCCCCCCCCCCCCCCCCCCCCCCCCCCCCCCCCCCCCCCCCCCCCCCCCCCCCCCCCCCCCCCCCCCCCCCCCCCCCCCCCCCCCCCCCCCCCCCCCCCCCCCCCCCCCCCCCCCCCCCCCCCCCCCCCCCCCCCCCCCCCCCCCCCCCCCCCCCCCCCCCCCCCCCCCCCCCCCCCCCCCCCCCCCCCCCCCCCCCCCCCCCCCCCCCCCCCCCCCCCCCCCCCCCCCCCCCCCCCCCCCCCCCCCCCCCCCCCCCCCCCCCCCCCCCCCCCCCCCCCCCCCCCCCCCCCCCCCCCCCCCCCCCCCCCCCCCCCCCCCCCCCCCCCCCCCCCCCCCCCCCCCCCCCCCCCCCCCCCCCCCCCCCCCCCCCCCCCCCCCCCCCCCCCCCCCCCCCCCCCCCCCCCCCCCCCCCCCCCCCCCCCCCCCCCCCCCCCCCCCCCCCCCCCCCCCCCCCCCCCCCCCCCCCCCCCCCCCCCCCCCCCCCCCCCCCCCCCCCCCCCCCCCCCCCCCCCCCCCCCCCCCCCCCCCCCCCCCCCCCCCCCCCCCCCCCCCCCCCCCCCCCCCCCCCCCCCCCCCCCCCCCCCCCCCCCCCCCCCCCCCCCCCCCCCCCCCCCCCCCCCCCCCCCCCCCCCCCCCCCCCCCCCCCCCCCCCCCCCCCCCCCCCCCCCCCCCCCCCCCCCCCCCCCCCCCCCCCCCCCCCCCCCCCCCCCCCCCCCCCCCCCCCCCCCCCCCCCCCCCCCCCCCCCCCCCCCCCCCCCCCCCCCCCCCCCCCCCCCCCCCCCCCCCCCCCCCCCCCCCCCCCCCCCCCCCCCCCCCCCCCCCCCCCCCCCCCCCCCCCCCCCCCCCCCCCCCCCCCCCCCCCCCCCCCCCCCCCCCCCCCCCCCCCCCCCCCCCCCCCCCCCCCCCCCCCCCCCCCCCCCCCCCCCCCCCCCCCCCCCCCCCCCCCCCCCCCCCCCCCCCCCCCCCCCCCCCCCCCCCCCCCCCCCCCCCCCCCCCCCCCCCCCCCCCCCCCCCCCCCCCCCCCCCCCCCCCCCCCCCCCCCCCCCCCCCCCCCCCCCCCCCCCCCCCCCCCCCCCCCCCCCCCCCCCCCCCCCCCCCCCCCCCCCCCCCCCCCCCCCCCCCCCCCCCCCCCCCCCCCCCCCCCCCCCCCCCCCCCCCCCCCCCCCCCCCCCCCCCCCCCCCCCCCCCCCCCCCCCCCCCCCCCCCCCCCCCCCCCCCCCCCCCCCCCCCCCCCCCCCCCCCCCCCCCCCCCCCCCCCCCCCCCCCCCCCCCCCCCCCCCCCCCCCCCCCCCCCCCCCCCCCCCCCCCCCCCCCCCCCCCCCCCCCCCCCCCCCCCCCCCCCCCCCCCCCCCCCCCCCCCCCCCCCCCCCCCCCCCCCCCCCCCCCCCCCCCCCCCCCCCCCCCCCCCCCCCCCCCCCCCCCCCCCCCCCCCCCCCCCCCCCCCCCCCCCCCCCCCCCCCCCCCCCCCCCCCCCCCCCCCCCCCCCCCCCCCCCCCCCCCCCCCCCCCCCCCCCCCCCCCCCCCCCCCCCCCCCCCCCCCCCCCCCCCCCCCCCCCCCCCCCCCCCCCCCCCCCCCCCCCCCCCCCCCCCCCCCCCCCCCCCCCCCCCCCCCCCCCCCCCCCCCCCCCCCCCCCCCCCCCCCCCCCCCCCCCCCCCCCCCCCCCCCCCCCCCCCCCCCCCCCCCCCCCCCCCCCCCCCCCCCCCCCCCCCCCCCCCCCCCCCCCCCCCCCCCCCCCCCCCCCCCCCCCCCCCCCCCCCCCCCCCCCCCCCCCCCCCCCCCCCCCCCCCCCCCCCCCCCCCCCCCCCCCCCCCCCCCCCCCCCCCCCCCCCCCCCCCCCCCCCCCTAATAAAGTGTGCGTCAGCTTTGTCCACAGTCAGGAGGACAGGACAGGGCTGTAGAGAACCTACAGTCAGATTCTTAAAGGCAAACGTGTAGACAGGGAAAATGTTTGATAACGTTCGATGGACATGGGCAGTTGTGGTGCTGGTCAGTTGTAATTAAATGAGATACAGGTCCCACTCCGTGTACCTGCTGGATACTAATACTACTTAATTGCGTTGCTCCCGGAAGGTTGAAGATGATGCAGCCTGGCGATGGATAAGTACAGGTAGGAGTGTTGGCTGTGTACCAGGCAGACTCATCACAGATAACGCCTTCATTGCGTTTGAGTGCACTCATTTTATTAAGCAAGAGAAGGACCCCAATAAGAGGTTTTGTGCATATAAGTTGGACTTGTCTAAGGCATATGATAGAGTGGATTGGAACTTCCTGGAGCGAGTGATGCAACAGTTGGGCTTTGATCATTGATGGGTGAGATGGATAATGTCATGTGTCACCTCGGTGAGATATACGGTTAGTATTAATGGAGCCCGCTCGGATTCATTTGCACCGTCGCGCGGGCTACGGCAGGGAGATCCTCTTTCACCATTCCTATTCCTTTTTATTGCTGATGGTTTAGCAAGATTATTGAAGCAGGAAGTTGAGAGGACAAGCATCACCCCTTTGAAGGTGTGCCCGAGAGCACCAGGGATTTCACACCTCCTCTTTGCAGATGACACGTTGCTATTCTTCCGGGCAACTGAGGCTGAAGCTTTGCAGGTTAAAGGTGTCCTGGAGACTTATGCAAGAGCTACTGGCCAGTTGATTAATACTGAAAAGTGCTCTATTTTGTTTGGAGAACACTGCCAAGAAAGTCATAAGAATGATGTTACTCGGGTTCTGGAAGTGAAGAATGTTAACTTCGAAGAAAAGTATTTGGGGTTGCCGACCCCTAATGGGCACATGTCTAAAGGGCGGTTTAAGAATATACAAGAGAGATTTACAAAGAGACTGATCCTTTGGTGTGACTCTCAAATGGCTCAAAGCGGGAAGGAGGTGTTAATCAAGGCCATAGCCCAAGCACTCCCAACTTACCTGATGAGCGTCTTCCGATTACCAGCAGCCATTTGTGATGACCTCACGCGCATGGTTCGAAATTACTGGTGGGGAGCCGAGAAGGGGAGAAGGAAGACGCACTGGCACGCATGGGAGGCTATGATCCAACCAAAGTCACATGGCGGGCTGGGATTCAGGGAGTTCCGCCTTTTTAACCAAGCGCTGCTCGCGCGGCAAGCTTGGAGAGTGCTTGCCTTCCCTGACACCTTATGCTCAAGGCTGCTGAAGGCGTGGTACTTCCCCAATGGAAACATAGAGGACACTGTTTTTTCTGGCGCTTCTTCACCTACTTGGCAAGCTATTCAACATGGCCTTCAACTCCTAAAGAAAGGCTTAGTTTGGAGAGTGGGAAATGGACGATCAATTCGGATTTGGCGTGATAGATGGATCCCAAATGGAGGCTCTGGTAGGCCAATTTCCCCACAGCGACGATGCAGGCTGCGAAGGGTATCTGAATTATTGGACGATCATGGCAACTAGAGAGTTGGTTTATTGCAGCAATACTTCCTTCCAGTCGACATTGAGCAGATAGTGAAAATCCGAGCATCCCCTTGCCTCGGGGAGGATGTGCTGGCGTGGGAACCAGAACCGAGTGGTGTGTTCACCGTCCGGAGCGCGTACCGGTTGGCGCTTGAGGAACGTCTTCGTCCTTCATCAGTCGCGGCGAGCAGGGCACCGGATGGGCGACGAGCCATCTGGGCTTTATTATGGAGGTGCCCTGCTCCTCCTAAGGTGTGTAGTTTTGCGTGGCGTGTTGCAACGGATTCTCTGCCTACTTGGGTGAATAAAAAGCGTCGTACACTTGAGGTTTCTGACTTATGCCCTCTCTGTGCGACTGAGCCGGAGGATACTTTTCATGCCCTCTGCAGGTGTCCGCGAGCGGTGGCGCTTTGGCAGGCAATGGCGCACCACTGGAGACTCCCGGAGATTCATCAACTTATGAATTCGGGGCCTAAATGGCTGCTCCACACCCTTGCTAATCTTCCGGAGGAGGTATGCCTTATGTTGCTGATGACGATATGGCGCAGCTGGCATGTCAGGAATGAGATTGTGCATCACAAGCGACCACCGACGGTGGTGGCCTCAAAGAGATTCCTTTTGAGCTACGTCAACTCACTGGTGTCCATCAAGAAGTACCCTGGTCTGGATCAAGTTAAGGGCAAGATGCCTGTCGGTGTTCAGCTCCTTCAGAGAGTGCTTCCACATGTGGAACAAGCCAATGTTCCTGCATTACGCTGGGAACCACCGCCACCGGGCTGGACTAGTTTGAACAATGATGGTTCTTTCAGTGAACGAGGGAATGAGGCGGGTGCAGGGATGATCTTGCGTGATGAATCTGGGGCACCCATATTCTCATCCTGCCGTGAGTTGAGGCACTGTTCCTCGCCGTTGGAATCTGAGCTCGCTGCATGCATGGAGGGCTTAGCGCTAGCTATCCAGTGGACAATGCTGCCGGTTATAGTGCAGTCTGATTGCCTTCAGTTGATACACATGATACAAGCTGCCGGTGATGATAGATCTTTGCATTCTATGATGGTTCGTGAAATCAAGACACATCTTTAGGAAGGAAGAGAGTTTGTAATCAAGCAAATTAGGAGAGAGCAAAACTTGGTGAGTCATTATTTAGCAAATTTTGGTAGAAAGGAGAAGCGCACTGCTGTGTGGCTTCAATCAGGGCCTGGTGAGGTGCCTGAATTATGTAATGCAGACATGTATGGTGCTTGATCTATAAACTCTTTTTCTCCCGCTCGTGCCTGTCCTGGCCTGCTGTCGGCCTGTGGTGGGCCGACTAAGCCCACTCGGCCTGCTGTGGGCCGACTAGACCCAGTCGGCCTGCAGCGGGCCGACGGTATATTATTTTTGAAAATTTTTCATCCAGTGTAATATTTTTGAAAATTAATAAAAAAATGTATTATTTAAAAAAATTTAGCACAAGTTCATGCATGGTGGCTGCTTCGGTACAGATACACCAACTAGCAACGCTCCATAGGTCACAAATAAATAATGCATTAAGTACTTAATCAGGGACGAGCCGCGCAAGGCGAGGACGGCGAGCTGGCCGTCGCGGAGCGAGGTGAAGTGATGGAGGAGGTCAGAGGAGTTATTGCGCGATGAGACGGGTCGCCGGGAAGCTCCCAACCAGCTCAGCAACAGTGCGCTACTGTGCCACCCATGGCTGCGCGGTGGCTGCATCCGGCGAGCTCGCTGCCGGTGAGGGGAGAGCTCCAGAGCGGCTACGTGGGTGGTGGAGAGGACGCGGGCGTCTCGCTCCGATGAGACCCGAACCTGGGCGGCGTCCAGAGCGTGAGCACAGCAGTGCTGGCTGCATGGTCACCGCATGCATAGGCGCATGCGGTGTGAGCTGGCCTGCCAAAGCTTGTCTCTGGTGCCGGCCTAAGGCCCAGTAGATCCAAGGCTAGAGATAGGCTGAGCTAAGAGGTTTCTTCAAAAACAGTTTCTGGTCAGAAACTTGTCAAATTTTCTGAGAAAAATTGGTTGAGTAGATAGGGCTGAATTTTGGCATGTGTGGATGATCTTGGAAGGACTACAAGCTGGAAAAAAAATCCAAGAATTATAGATGCTTGGAAAATGTAGTTGCTTCACAAGGTGCCAATTCTGTCCAGAACTTAAAATGAATATTCTGGCCAAAATTTTGAATTGGGTCATGAAATATTTTTGGATATTGGGAGAGTATATGATGTCAAGATGATGGGGTATTAAATTGAGGAATTGTTGAGCAACTAAACTATAGGTTGCTTCATAATCCATGGTGAAAAGAAGCATTTTCCTATAAGATAATGAAGTACTTTAAAAGAAGAAAAATTAGGGTTTGATCCAGCGAGTTGGTTACATGGATTTGGAAGGATTTTGAGAGCCTTGGCATACTTGGGAAAGAAATAATGGTATTTCCCAAGTTAGAGTCCAAAGAATTGACTCAAAAACCCTCGAATTGCAAATAAAACCATAAAACTTTTGAAAAGAAAAAGTTTGAAATCCAGGGTGTCACATATACTGAAAATTGCTAGATACTATTCTTGTGTTGATTTCAAAATTATGCTAGGAATGATCGAAGTAAGTAGTTGATCTTGTTTGTTATAGCCATGATTGAGTTGAAATTGGATTTACCTCACAAGTTTGAGGTCCCTTAAGATTGGTAAATGGCTGGGCTATTCAAGTAAAATAATTCAAGGCTAGGTATAAGAAATGGAGTAGTAATTATCACAAATTTGGAACTTAATATAACTTGCTAAAAGTGGAATATTGACAAACTTGTATTTATGAGTTTCATTAAAAACTTGACCTCATGCTTGGTTGACCTCACATCCATATCATCTTATTGCTAACTTGCTTGAAAGCGTATAGCATGCTACATGCATTCAGCCTGCTTTCGTTATATTTTTTGTCCATGATGTCTTGCGAGTACATTCAAAGTACTCACCTCGCTTGTTGATTGGCCAGATTCTGAAGATGAGGTGTCAGCCCAGGAGTTCGAGATAGTGGTCATGTGAGCTAGGAGTGATCCCAGTCAGCCGTTTCTGTGGGAGTGCAGCCTCTTATGTGTTAATGGTGTTCCGGTTGCTTCTGCTGTCCGTTGCTAGAACCGTTGTTGTAAATCTTTAGACCTTTATGGTCTTGTATTTAAATCTTGTAATTCCCCGGTGATCTTTATTAAGGACGTGTCCATCAGTTTTAAATGTTCTTGGGGCTGATAATGACACGAGGGTTATTCCGGAATTTTATTCCGGAATGTTCCACTGACACAAGGGCACGGGCTGTACTCTTACGATCGATGTAGTGCTACAGTAGTGATTTTCGATTTGAACAAGGATGACTGTCATGTACCTACTGGATACTAGTACTACTTAATTGCGTTGCTCCCGAAAGGTTGAAGATGATGCAGCCTGGCGACGGATAAGTACGGGTAGGAGCGTTGGCTGTTAGAAGTTGGGCGTTGGCAGTTGGCAAGAATAGTAATAAGTGAAGCACGGGACAGGCGGAACAGGAATCGAAAATGAATACGGACAAGAAAACCTGTAAGAACAATCATATACATAGGGGAGTGTTCTGATACTAATAGTAATGGGGTGGGGGAAGAGGAAGTGTAGGGTGAGATATGGGGTGCAGTTACCACCAAGTGCACCACGGTATTTCCCCTGGATACTAGTACTACTTAATTGCATTGCTCCCGGGACCATGAACATAGTCTCTTGATACTAGTACACAAGTTCATGCATGGTGGCTGCTTCGGTACAGATACACCAACTGGCAACGCTCCACAGGTCACAAATAAATGATGCATTAAGTACTTAATCAGGAATGAGCCGGGCAAGGGGAGGACGGTGAGCTGGCCGTCGCGAAGCGAGGTGAAGTGATGGAGGAGGCCAGATGAGTTATTGCGCGATGAGACAGGTCACCGGGAAGCTCCCAACCAGCTCAGCCACAGTGCGCTACTGTGCCACCCATGGCTGCGTGGTGGCTTCGTCTGGCGAGCTCGGTCCCGGCGAGGGGAGAGTTCCAAAGCGGCTACATGGGTGGTGGAGAGGACGTCGGCGCGTGCAGACAGGGTACAGCGACGCGGGCGCCTCGCTCCGAACCTGGGTGGCGTCCAGAGCGTGAGCACGGCAGTGCTGGCTGCATGGTCACTGCGTGCACAGGCGCATGCAATGTGAGCTGGCATGCCAAAGCTTGTCTTTAGTGCCGGCCTAAGGCCCAGTAGCTCCTCTGGGTCACTGGCAAGGTTAGAGATAGGCTGAGCTAAGAGGTTTCTTCAAAAACAGTTTCTGGTCAGAAATTTGTCAAATTTTCTGAGAAAATTGGCTGAGTAGATAGGGCTGAATTTTGGCATGTGTGGATGATCTTGGAAGGACTACACGCTGGAAAAAAAAATCCAAGAATTATTGATGCTTGGAAGATGTAGTTTCTTCACAAGGTGCCAATTCTGTTCAGAACTTAAAATGAATATTCTGCCCAAAATTTTGAGCTGGGTCATGAAATATTTTGGATATTGGAAGAGTATATGATGTCAAGATGATGGGGTATTAATTTGAGGAATTGTTGAGGAACAAAACTATAGGTTGCTTCATAATCCATGGTGAAAAGAAGCATTTTCATATAAGATAATGAAATATTTTAGAAGAAGCCCCCCCCCCCCCCCCCCCCCCCCCCCCCCCCCCCCCCCCCCCCCCCCCCCCCCCCCCCCCCCCCCCCCCCCCCCCCCCCCCCCCCCCCCCCCCCCCCCCCCCCCCCCCCCCCCCCCCCCCCCCCCCCCCCCCCCCCCCCCCCCCCCCCCCCCCCCCCCCCCCCCCCCCCCCCCCCCCCCCCCCCCCCCCCCCCCCCCCCCCCCCCCCCCCCCCCCCCCCCCCCCCCCCCCCCCCCCCCCCCCCCCCCCCCCCCCCCCCCCCCCCCCCCCCCCCCCCCCCCCCCCCCCCCCCCCCCCCCCCCCCCCCCCCCCCCCCCCCCCCCCCCCCCCCCCCCCCCCCCCCCCCCCCCCCCCCCCCCCCCCCCCCCCCCCCCCCCCCCCCCCCCCCCCCCCCCCCCCCCCCCCCCCCCCCCCCCCCCCCCCCCCCCCCCCCCCCCCCCCCCCCCCCCCCCCCCCCCCCCCCCCCCCCCCCCCCCCCCCCCCCCCCCCCCCCCCCCCCCCCCCCCCCCCCCCCCCCCCCCCCCCCCCCCCCCCCCCCCCCCCCCCCCCCCCCCCCCCCCCCCCCCCCCCCCCCCCCCCCCCCCCCCCCCCCCCCCCCCCCCCCCCCCCCCCCCCCCCCCCCCCCCCCCCCCCCCCCCCCCCCCCCCCCCCCCCCCCCCCCCCCCCCCCCCCCCCCCCCCCCCCCCCCCCCCCCCCCCCCCCCCCCCCCCCCCCCCCCCCCCCCCCCCCCCCCCCCCCCCCCCCCCCCCCCCCCCCCCCCCCCCCCCCCCCCCCCCCCCCCCCCCCCCCCCCCCCCCCCCCCCCCCCCCCCCCCCCCCCCCCCCCCCCCCCCCCCCCCCCCCCCCCCCCCCCCCCCCCCCCCCCCCCCCCCCCCCCCCCCCCCCCCCCCCCCCCCCCCCCCCCCCCCCCCCCCCCCCCCCCCCCCCCCCCCCCCCCCCCCCCCCCCCCCCCCCCCCCCCCCCCCCCCCCCCCCCCCCCCCCCCCCCCCCCCCCCCCCCCCCCCCCCCCCCCCCCCCCCCCCCCCCCCCCCCCCCCCCCCCCCCCCCCCCCCCCCCCCCCCCCCCCCCCCCCCCCCCCCCCCCCCCCCCCCCCCCCCCCCCCCCCCCCCCCCCCCCCCCCCCCCCCCCCCCCCCCCCCCCCCCCCCCCCCCCCCCCCCCCCCCCCCCCCCCCCCCCCCCCCCCCCCCCCCCCCCCCCCCCCCCCCCCCCCCCCCCCCCCCCCCCCCCCCCCCCCCCCCCCCCCCCCCCCCCCCCCCCCCCCCCCCCCCCCCCCCCCCCCCCCCCCCCCCCCCCCCCCCCCCCCCCCCCCCCCCCCCCCCCCCCCCCCCCCCCCCCCCCCCCCCCCCCCCCCCCCCCCCCCCCCCCCCCCCCCCCCCCCCCCCCCCCCCCCCCCCCCCCCCCCCCCCCCCCCCCCCCCCCCCCCCCCCCCCCCCCCCCCCCCCCCCCCCCCCCCCCCCCCCCCCCCCCCCCCCCCCCCCCCCCCCCCCCCCCCCCCCCCCCCCCCCCCCCCCCCCCCCCCCCCCCCCCCCCCCCCCCCCCCCCCCCCCCCCCCCCCCCCCCCCCCCCCCCCCCCCCCCCCCCCCCCCCCCCCCCCCCCCCCCCCCCCCCCCCCCCCCCCCCCCCCCCCCCCCCCCCCCCCCCCCCCCCCCCCCCCCCCCCCCCCCCCCCCCCCCCCCCCCCCCCCCCCCCCCCCCCCCCCCCCCCCCCCCCCCCCCCCCCCCCCCCCCCCCCCCCCCCCCCCCCCCCCCCCCCCCCCCCCCCCCCCCCCCCCCCCCCCCCCCCCCCCCCCCCCCCCCCCCCCCCCCCCCCCCCCCCCCCCCCCCCCCCCCCCCCCCCCCCCCCCCCCCCCCCCCCCCCCCCCCCCCCCCCCCCCCCCCCCCCCCCCCCCCCCCCCCCCCCCCCCCCCCCCCCCCCCCCCCCCCCCCCCCCCCCCCCCCCCCCCCCCCCCCCCCCCCCCCCCCCCCCCCCCCCCCCCCCCCCCCCCCCCCCCCCCCCCCCCCCCCCCCCCCCCCCCCCCCCCCCCCCCCCCCCCCCCCCCCCCCCCCCCCCCCCCCCCCCCCCCCCCCCCCCCCCCCCCCCCCCCCCCCCCCCCCCCCCCCCCCCCCCCCCCCCCCCCCCCCCCCCCCCCCCCCCCCCCCCCCCCCCCCCCCCCCCCCCCCCCCCCCCCCCCCCCCCCCCCCCCCCCCCCCCCCCCCCCCCCCCCCCCCCCCCCCCCCCCCCCCCCCCCCCCCCCCCCCCCCCCCCCCCCCCCCCCCCCCCCCCCCCCCCCCCCCCCCCCCCCCCCCCCCCCCCCCCCCCCCCCCCCCCCCCCCCCCCCCCCCCCCCCCCCCCCCCCCCCCCCCCCCCCCCCCCCCCCCCCCCCCCCCCCCCCCCCCCCCCCCCCCCCCCCCCCCCCCCCCCCCCCCCCCCCCCCCCCCCCCCCCCCCCCCCCCCCCCCCCCCCCCCCCCCCCCCCCCCCCCCCCCCCCCCCCCCCCCCCCCCCCCCCCCCCCCCCCCCCCCCCCCCCCCCCCCCCCCCCCCCCCCCCCCCCCCCCCCCCCCCCCCCCCCCCCCCCCCCCCCCCCCCCCCCCCCCCCCCCCCCCCCCCCCCCCCCCCCCCCCCCCCCCCCCCCCCCCCCCCCCCCCCCCCCCCCCCCCCCCCCCCCCCCCCCCCCCCCCCCCCCCCCCCCCCCCCCCCCCCCCCCCCCCCCCCCCCCCCCCCCCCCCCCCCCCCCCCCCCCCCCCCCCCCCCCCCCCCCCCCCCCCCCCCCCCCCCCCCCCCCCCCCCCCCCCCCCCCCCCCCCCCCCCCCCCCCCCAAGCACGTATGATTATATACGGAATACATGCCTACATTACATTGATGAATTGGAACTAGTTCTGTGTCGCCCTAGGTTATAACTGTTACATGATGAATGTTATCCAATGAATATCACTGATCCAATGCCTACGAGCTTGTCACATATTGTTCTTGCTAAGTTACTACTATTGTTACTGCTGTTACAATTGCTACTACTACTGCTGTTACCGTTACTGCTACTGTTACTATCATTACTTCTGCTATCAGACTATCATACTACTTTGCTACTGATCACTCTGCTGCAGATATTTAGTCTCCAGGTGTGGTTGAATTGACAACTCAACTGCTAATACTTGCGAGTATTCTTTGGCTCCCCTTGTGTCGAATCAATAAATTTGGGTTGAATACTCTACCCTCGAAAACTGTTGTGATCCCATATACTTGTGGGTTATTAAGACCTTTTTCTGGCGCCGTTGCCGGGGAGCATAGCAATACTTGTTGAGTCACTTGGGATCCATATCTGTTGATTACTATGAAGAATCTGAAAGACACTAGAACCAAGATCGTTCCCTCTAAGATGAGGGGAGGTAAGGAACTACCATCTAGCTCTGCACTTGATTCACCTTCTGTTTTGAGTAAACTTGCAACGCCACCACATGCTATTACTTCTGATATGTCGCAAGTTATTGATGATACCACTTTCGCTTTGAACGATACTCATGATAATGCTAGTACTATGCTTGAGAATGTTGTGCCACTTAGTGAATTTCTTACTGAACAAATTGCTAAAGCTAAAGAAATTGAAAATGCTGAAACTCTTGAGAATTATGATTCGCCTATTATGCCTAGCTCTCCTACTAGAGGCATCCTTGCTTGTAATGATAGAGACGAAGTTATAAAATTGGTTGCTGAAATGAAAGAAAAATCTATGCGGGAGAAAATGAAATATGATCCTAAGTTTGCTACCTCTCTCATATTTATTACTGATGAAGATTATGAATTCTCTGTTGATCCTGAGTTAATTAAACTGGTAGAATCTGATCCTTTCCATGGATATGAAACTGAAACTGTTGTGGCACATCTCACTAAATTAAATGATATAGCCACCCTATTTACTTATGAGGAAAAAATTCGCCACTACTACATTCTTAAGTTATTTCCTTTCTAATTAAAGGGTGATGCTAAACATTGGTATAATACTCTTACTCTTGGATGTGTGCGTAGCCCCCAGGATATGATCTATTACTTCTCTGAAAAATATTTTCCTGCCCATAAGAAACAAGCTGCCTTGCAGGAAATATTTAATTTTGTGTAAATTGAAGAAGAGAGTCTCCCACAAGCTTGGGGGAGGCTTCTCCAATTGCTTAATGCTCTGCCTGATCATCCTCTTAAAAATAATGAAATACTTGATATCTTCTATAATGGACTAACCGATGCTTCTAGGGACAACCTAGATTGTTATGCGAGTTGTGTTTTCAGGGAAAGGATTATTGAACAAGCTGAGGAATTATTGAATATGATATTGAAGAATGATAATGATTGGACAATTCCTGAACCACCGCCTAAACCCACTCCGAAGAAGAGGGGTATCTTATATCTCAGTCCTGAAGATATGCAAGAAGCAAAGAAATGCCAGAAAGAAAAAGTTATTAAAGCTGAGGATGTTAAGAATTTACCACCTATTGAAGAAATACATGGTCTTGATACACCATCACAGGTAGTAGAGGTAAATTCTCTCTTAAGGTTTAATGAAAGTGATATTCCTCATAATAAATTTCCTAGTCAATGCTTGTATGAATTTGGCAATTATATGATGAAGCAAGATCATTTCAATGCAAATGTTATGAAACAATTGGAATGAAATTCCTACATGATTGATCGCTTGAGTGACTTGTTATTTAGAATTGTAATGATGTTAAAGGTGTGAGTAAATATGCATCTATGGTTCAAACCCAATTAGAACAAGTTGCTAAATCTCAGAGTGAATTGCTTAATGAAATGAATAAGAATATGAATGATCATCCTGTTAGAGTAATGACTAGAGGAGGTAGAATGACTCAGGAGCCACTTTACCCTGAGGGCCACCCTAAAAGAATTGATCAAGACTCTCAAAGAATTAATGATAATGCACCTAGTCCTTCTAGAAGGAAGAAGAAAAAGAAAAATGATAGGACTTTGCATACTTCTAGTGAACCCGAGGTAGAAAAACCTTTGGAGGATAGTAATGATGTTTCTATTTCTGATGCTGAAACAGAATCTGGTAA
This sequence comes from Thinopyrum obtusiflorum, assembly GCA_036873465.1. Classification (NCBI taxonomy): domain Eukaryota; kingdom Viridiplantae; phylum Streptophyta; class Magnoliopsida; order Poales; family Poaceae; genus Thinopyrum; species Thinopyrum obtusiflorum. The sequence goes on from JAAAWM010012008.1 coordinate 42,225, forward strand.
TGAACAACCACCTGATGATAATAATAATAATGATGATGCTCGTGTGGATACCCAACTAGATAATGATAAAGAACCCGATAATGATGTTGAAATTGAACCTGATGTTGATCTTGATAACCCACCTTCTAAAAATAAACATTATGATAAAAGAGATTTCATTTCTAGAAAACATGGTAAAGAAAGAGAACCATGGGTTCAAAAACCCATGCCCTTTGCTCCTAAACCATCTAAGAAAAAAGGTGAGGAAGAATTTGAACATTTCACTGAAATGCTTAGGCCAGTCTTTTTGCGTGCTCGCTTGACTGATATTATAAAGATGCCTCCCTATGCTAAGTATATGAAAGATATTGTCACAAACAAAAGAAAAATACCTGAAGCTGAAATTTCTACCATGCTTGCAAATTACTCTTTTAAGGATGGAGTACCTAAGAAACTAGGAGATCCAGGAATACCAACTATACCATGCTCCATTAAATGAAATTATGTCAAAACTGCTTTGTGTGATTTGGGAGCCGGTGTTAGTGTTATACCATTCTCTTTATATAAAAGACTTGATTTGAATAAACTCACTCCCACTGAAATATCATTGCAAATGGCTGACAAATCAACCGCCATTCCTATCGGTGTTTGTGAGGATGTGCCCGTTGTAGTTGCAAATGTTACTATTATAACAGACTTTGTTATACTTGATATGCTCAAGGACGACAATATGTCGATTATCCTTGGTAGACCCTTCTTGAATACTGCAGGGGCTGTTATTGATTGCAACAAAAGCAAGGTCACTTTTCATATCAATGGTAATGAACATATGGTGCACTTTCCGAAGAAACAATTCCAAGTAAATGGTATTCATATTATTGAAAAGACTCCGACAATCACTATTGGAAGTTTTAAAATTCCTCTACCTACTGTTAAAAAGAGATATGAAACTCTTATTATTGGGGAGATGCATATCCCCGTTGAGGTAACTTAGTGTTATACGAAAATTCTTCGGTTTCATGTCACTCGGAAATGGTTTGTCTTATTAAGACCCGATCAATCTTATTAATGGATTCTTTTTGAGAGGCATGTGGTTGATGAATTCAGTAAGCACAAACTTATGTACCCACCTTTAGTTTCCTATTATTTTCAGTTAGATAAAATAAAATGCCTTGTTTGTCCTGTTTTCTGATTTATCCGTGCTATAAGAAATGTCCAAAAAATGAAAGTGCTCAGGATGTAATAAAAATTTAACATTTATTTTTATAGAATATTTAATAATTTTTGGCGCAAAAATCATACCAGAGGGGTGCACCAGGTGCCCACGAGGCACCAGGGCGCGCCACCCCCCGGCGCGCCCTGCTACCTCGTGGGCCCCTCAGGGCCCCTCTTCCTTATCCCTTTGTCTCACTTCATCTCCTACCTCTAGAAAAAATTCCTAGTAGCTCACTCCCCCGTGTTCTTGCTCACAAAACTGAAATTTTTGATCTCTTTGCTCGGAGCTCCGTTTTCGATACTGTTTTGAGGAATTGTTCCTTGGTATGTGACTCCTCCATTGCTCCAATTAGTTTTTGCTTTAGTGGATTATATTTTGCATGATTAGCTACTGTTGGTGCTACAGAAAATGAGCTTGCATGTTAAATTCTTTGAGTTCCAAGTAGTTTGAATGCTTGATATAGCCTCTAAACACCCATATGAGTAGTCGCTATCAATCTTGTGAAGTTTTATTGATATCATTTTGTGGTCCAAATTTTTTCAGAAATCTGTTCATAGGAAAATGGATTTCTTTCGGAGGAGTGCCTCGAAGCGGAACGCCAAGGGAGTCCTTGGGGAGTCCTCGGACAGTGACCTCAACCTCCCGCACGGGGCGGAGTTCCGGTCGTGCGAATGGCCACACGATGCTTTCATGAACGAAGCCGGATTCTATGAAGAGTTCACGCAATTCATTGCAAATGCTGGACTGACCGACTTCCTCGCAGATGAGTGTGACCAGTACCACATCCTTACAAATTCCTTTGTGCAAAACTTTCATTTTCTAAGTAGGCTCGAACCCCCTACGGTGCACTTTGATTTATATGCTGAACATCATCAGATACCTTTAGCTGAATTTTGTGAGATATGTTTGATTCCCTCTGAGGGGGAAATTAGAGAGCCTCGACCGAAGGAGTTTGAGGGCTTCCTTCGCACGTTAACTGTGGGAGAGGAAAGGGGCGTGTCGAAAGCCCGAGCCACTAGCTTGTAGTTTCCCTCAGTTCATTACTTTGCTTTATTTTTAGGGAAATGTTTGCTTGCTAGGGAGCAAGGTAGTGCGCTAGCAGCACCTGACTGGGCCATTTTACACCGTGCATTGCATAATGATTACACTTATAGCCTTGGAGCTATCATTGCACGCCGCCTGCACACTAATAGGTCTAGGGGTAAGATTCATGGTTGTATTTATGCTACTCGCTTAGCGAGCCATTTTAATGTTAATATATGCCCTCATGATTACTGTTTGCCCAAAGTTTACTTAGATCACCAGTCCATGGAGGAACACCACTTTATTGATGAGTGCGAGCCCCCTCACAACATTCGATATAACTTGGTTTTTAGCGAGAATACTCGTGATATTATCCCGTTGCCTACACCTGCTTTGTTTGATTTTCATGCTAGGAACGGATATACCGTGATGCCACTGGACATCGTCGCTTACCAGAATGCCTTGGCGGCTGTAGAGGAGGAGCCCCAGGAGTGGGACGCTCAGGTGCCGCCACCTCAAGAGTTTCACATAGGACCGGATGGCTACTACGGATGGCCGTAGACCAAGCTAGGCAAAAGCCTAAGCTTGGGGGAGTACGTATTTCTCACCGACATTATATTCATGTTCACACATTTCATTCAAGTTGTCGGTGTTCATACTTTTTCATTGTATAATCCATGCTAGTTTTATTTTCTTGCTTTCTTCATGTGTGTTTGAAACAAAACTTTGAGAAAATTCAAAAATATTTCTCGTTTCTTTTTGGCTTTTATTTCTAGTCCAATTAGTTGTAGTAGTATTAAAAGAAAACCCAAAAAGCTTTCCCGTTTCTTCTTTTACTTGTTGGGAACTCTCCCATGTAAATAGTTTTCTTTTCTCATTTTTCATTTTCTTCTTTTTACTTTCTTCAGAAAATTAAAAACTCCAAAAATATTTAAGTGTGTTTCTCTGAAATTCTTTTCTTTTGTTGAGTCATTGTAAGGAGAAGACCACGATGAAAATGATGAGTGGCTCTCATATGCATTATTATTGATCTCACAAAGAGCCCATTTTACCTTGTCTTCTCCTTTGAATAAAATGCTTGCAAATTTCAGCTTAGTCCACAGCACACTTGCACTATTTTTATTTTCATATCATTCGGTCGTACAAGTGAAAGGCAATAATGACGATGATTTGATGAAGTGACTGTGGCAAGGAAAAGCGGGTATGAACTCAACTTGTTCTTTGTTTTTGTAAATATCTTTAACTCAGTATCCATGATTCAGCATGTTATGATTGAACATGTTTGTGATGAAAATTAGAGATTATAGTTGCTCATGCCATGCTTAAGTAGCTAGGAGTGGATAATGATTTATCTTGAGTGTTAACACCCCCCCCCCCCCCCCCCCCCCCCCCCCCCCCCCCCCCCCCCCCCCCCCCCCCCCCCCCCCCCCCCCCCCCCCCCCCCCCCCCCCCCCCCCCCCCCCCCCCCCCCCCCCCCCCCCCCCCCCCCCCCCCCCCCCCCCCCCCCCCCCCCCCCCCCCCCCCCCCCCCCCCCCCCCCCCCCCCCCCCCCCCCCCCCCCCCCCCCCCCCCCCCCCCCCCCCCCCCCCCCCCCCCCCCCCCCCCCCCCCCCCCCCCCCCCCCCCCCCCCCCCCCCCCCCCCCCCCCCCCCCCCCCCCCCCCCCCCCCCCCCCCCCCCCCCCCCCCCCCCCCCCCCCCCCCCCCCCCCCCCCCCCCCCCCCCCCCCCCCCCCCCCCCCCCCCCCCCCCCCCCCCCCCCCCCCCCCCCCCCCCCCCCCCCCCCCCCCCCCCCCCCCCCCCCCCCCCCCCCCCCCCCCCCCCCCCCCCCCCCCCCCCCCCCCCCCCCCCCCCCCCCCCCCCCCCCCCCCCCCCCCCCCCCCCCCCCCCCCCCCCCCCCCCCCCCCCCCCCCCCCCCCCCCCCCCCCCCCCCCCCCCCCCCCCCCCCCCCCCCCCCCCCCCCCCCCCCCCCCCCCCCCCCCCCCCCCCCCCCCCCCCCCCCCCCCCCCCCCCCCCCCCCCCCCCCCCCCCCCCCCCCCCCCCCCCCCCCCCCCCCCCCCCCCCCCCCCCCCCCCCCCCCCCCCCCCCCCCCCCCCCCCCCCCCCCCCCCCCCCCTGTCATTCTCATGCATTGTGTATAGTTAATGTTGTGTGCATCATGACTGGATCTCTTTTACCATGAATTACAATGTTTAGTCACTGCTTGAACTTTGGAGGTGCTCTGCATTTATGTTTTGCGGTCTCAGAATGGGTTAGCGAGATACCATGTTGTCATATTGTATCAAGATTGTTTTGACAAAGTGTTGGCATCTGAGATATCTTATTATTGCTCGCTAGTTGATTATGCCATTGATATGAGTGAATATAATTTTTAAGAGTTATCATGTGCATGGTTAGTCATAATCTTTGCTGAAAACTTGGACACTACTTAAGGATACATATAGATACAAGAACAAAAGAGTTTGTAAAAGTATTTCTTTATTACTTTCAGTTTTTCAACTGAATTGCTTGAGGACAAGCAATGAGTTAAGCTTGGGGGAGTTGATACGTCTCCGTCGTATCTACTTTTCCAATCACTTTTTCTCTTATTTTGGCCCATAATTTGCATGATTTGAATGGAACTAACCCGGACAAATGCTGTTTTCAGCAGAATTGCCATGGTGTTGTTTTTGTGCAGAAAATCAAAGTTCTTGGAATTGGATGAAACTTTCTGGAGATTTTTTATTGAATATATAAAAAATATTGGCATCAAGAACTACTGGAGGGGGGCCACCCAGTGCCCACAAGGCACCAGGGTGCGCCACCCCCCCAGGCGTGCCCTGGTACCTCGTGGGGCCCATGTAGCTCCGTCTGACCTAATTCCAACGCTATAAATTTATTTTCATGGAGTAAAAAATAGGGGAGGAAGTTTTATTGCGTTTCATGATACAGAGCCGTCGCCACCTCCTGTTCTTCATCGGGAGGCCAGATCTGGAGTCCGTTCAGGACCCCGGAGAGGGGGATCTTCCGGCATCATCATCATCAACCATCCTTCATCACCAATTTCATGATGCTCACTGCCAGGAGTGAGTAATTCCTTCGTAGGCTTGCTGGACGGTGATGAGTTGGATGAGATTTATCATGTAATCGAGTTAGTTTTGTTAGGGCTTGATCCCTAGTACCCACTATGTTCTGAGATTGATGTTGCTATGACTTTGCTATGCTTAATGCTTGTCACTAGGGCCCAAGTGCCATGATCCCAGATCTAAACCCTTTATGTTTTCATATATATATTTGTGTTCTTGATCCGATCTTGCAAGTCATATGCACCTGCTATGTGTTATGATCCGCATACCCCAAGGTGACAATAATTGGGATTCTTTCCGGTGATTGCCATAGTTGAGGAGTTCATGTATTCACTAAGTGTTAATGCTTTGTTCCGGTTCTCTATTAAAAGGAGGCCTTAATATCCCTTAGTTTCCTTATGGACCCCGCTGCCACGGGAGGGTAGGACATAAGATGTCATGCAAGTTCTTATCGCAAGCACGTATGACTATATACGGAATACATGCCTACATTACATTGATGAATTGGAACTAGTTCTGTGTCGCCCTAGGTTATAACTGTTACATGATGAATGTTATCCAACGAATATCACCGATCCAATGCCTACGAGCTTTTCACATATTGTTCTTGCTAAGTTACTACTGTTGCTACTGTTGTTACAATTGCTACTACTACTGCTGTTACCGTTACTGCTACTATTACTATCATTACTACTGCCATCAAACTATCATACTACTTTCCTACTGATCACTCTGCTGCAGATATTTAGTCTCCAGGTGTGGTTGAATTGACAACTCAACTGCTAATACTTGCGAGTATTCTTTGGCTCCCCTTTTGTTGAATCAATAAATTTGGGTTGAATACTCTACCCTCGAAAACTGTTGCGATCCCCTATACTTGTGAGTTATCAGTGTGCACGGCGTCAGCCTTGGTGTGCTTGGGTTTGGTTGAGGAGGCGGCGCCATCAACCAAATCGGGAGTTTTGCTTCCTCGACTTAATCTCTGCCACGTCGACACATTCTCCGATGTCAATGGGAAGCTGGTGGAGTTCTGTATAAGAGTGCTCGGCCGGCGTTGATCACCCGTGCGGTGGCCGCGGCGGCTGGTGTGAGATTTGGTGGCCTAGCACTTGGGTGGTGGTTTGTGGCGGCAGATCTGATGATTCTCCTTTGACTTCGTCGAATGGAGGTGCGGGAGCTAGAGCCGAGGTTTTGCACGGTGATGTTCCCCGATCGATGTGCCACGGCGCTATGTATAGGGGGTGACAATGCCAAGGCGGTGCTGGCGATAGGCTGGTCCAGTCAAGCTAATTTTTGGCAGTGTGATACTTCTGTGAGTGCTAGAGATGATGGCAGTGCTCACTTAACAAATGGAGCTAGTTGGAAATGGAAGTTCAGAAGATTGCAAATATTCAGTCCTGCACATAAAATGATTGAGGAAATGCTAGGGTTATCTAGAGAATTTTGTTGAATGTGAAACTTGGCAAGATGAAGCTTCATTGGATGATAGAGTTGATTGTAGAGTTCATTTCATAAAAAGAATAAGTTCAAAATGCAAGTTTTGATAGAATTCAAATCTGATCCAATGCTTTGATGAATTATTTGGTGACCTTCCAATGCTCAAATGGATCTATTCTTCTCGACTTAAGAGTTACTACAGAAGGACTCTAAAGTGGCAAATTTTGGGAATTTTCTAAGCAAGATACAATAGGGATGTAGTTATAGGCTTAAAATGGACCAGAAATGAAAAGTGGATGTTTCTCTTAATTTTTTTTGTAACACAATGATGGTTTGCTGCATAAAAGTGATCCATAGGCATAATAGGATCTACCAAAAATTTATGGCATCTTTATAAAATTTATTTTTAATATTTTGAAGTCAATAGAAGTAAATCAGAGTTTGAAAACTATTAATAAAAGCATTCTTTTTGAACCAAATTGCTTTGAAAATTATTCCTGCTAAAATTTAAGACGTAATAAAAGAATCAGAGTAGAATCATTTAGGTCATAATTAGTTTAAAAAAAATCTTTGAAGAAGAGGGAAATTGGAAAGAAAGAAAATAGGAAATACCTCAAAATTATTAAAACTTCCAATTTAAATGTAAAAATTATTTCTGTCAAAATTTTCTTTGTAAAACTTTGTATTAAAATATGTGGTGTTACAACGCCTACCCCCCTTAAAGAAAATCTCGTCCTCGAGATTTATTAATGGCGACGAACTAATTGCACTTCACAGGAACAAAACACTCATACATACAAGACATAGTCATAGCAATACATTCATGGCATACACCTTAAGCAACAACACGAAGGTCCCATGATGCATCTAATGAGTACTACGCATGACAGCAAACACACTCATGACCATCTATGGCCGAAAGGTGAGATACACGTGGTTTTAGGGAAAGGTTCCTGGTGCTGGGACACACTCTTATTCCTAAGAAGGAAGTGGAGGAAGAAGATGAAGAACATGCCCTTCCTGAGTTGGCAAGGGTGGTCCTCCAATGGCGATTCAGGCAATCAGAACAGTGAGAAAATGGAGATAATACATCAGTTGCTAGGTTAGGTGTTCCTGGGCCATCACATATTAAACGTGGTTGGCTAGCACTGGATCGCTCTCTATTCATTCACAATGCAACGTTGCTTTGGCTTCGAATGTTGCACGGCTTGGGAAGTAATAGTACTTCCTCTCGCTAGCATTGGGTACCGAGAATCGAAGGCAGGTAACTGCTTCATATGCGGTGACCTCTATGGCCATGCCTGGGGTTGGCATGGATCACCTGATGAAAACAATATACGGAGGGTCTTGGCTCAGATCTTTTGGTAGGATCTGCACAACCACCCAGTATTTCAAGGAGTCGGAGGTGATCCTCGACTTGTGTACCTCATACTGGGGTTGGTGGGTGGATCCAAGGGTATTGCGGGTAAAGTCCCACAAAACCTTAACAAGACTGCTGGGGTTTGCGTCTGGAGTTCTTGGGTAGGTTCCTGGGTGAGACATTGGGTGGCTAGGTTATGGTACCTATGAAAATGGTCGATGGTTAATGATGTTGGGTACGGAACTAGTTTCTTATAGTGTCTTGGATGCAGCTGGCTTGGGTTGAAAACAGGAGGCAGCGCAAGTACAGCTTGGGTATCGGCCTTCTTATGGGGTTGTCTGAGGTTAGGCTAACACGTCAAACCTCAATCCCCAAAAGAGGATTGATGCGTTACTGTGTTGGTCATTTAGATATGGATGGTAATGATAGCTACGGTTTTAGAGGTTCTACCATGCAAACAAGTACCTCATACAAAAGAAATCATGCAAAACCAAGCAAGGCACATGCAAAATGCTAGCACACAACTATACCAACAATCATACTGCATGCATACTACTAGCACTCTCAAGGTAGGGGAATACATGGTTAGAAAATGACAGGGCCACCAAGGACTCGGCAACTACTCTAAGGGGCTCAGTTTACTCCATTGCATCCAGCCGGGTGTGTCTAGTAGATGTCAGGGTTTCTTCGCGTGCTTCGGCTTCAAAGCTGGCTATATTAGGAGTGCGAGTCAGAGGGCTGCGATAATGGTGATGCCTCTCATGAGATGTCATAGCTACAATCCCATTGGAGTGAGTCTCCAACAGGCGGCAAAGTTCCTCCAGGTCCACGAATACAGTGCCTGGTTGGATAACACGGGTAGACCTGGAAGGTTCGATGGGTCTTCTGAGCAGCACTACTAGGGTGTCAATGGCGGTTGCAGCTTCACTTCTCATAGGGGTTAGACGAGCCATCATCCTGTGGGCCGCAATTAGCCCGTTGTTGACCTGATCAAAGAGTGCCTCTTGCACTCTCAGATAGCGCACCGAATGCACTAGACTAGGATTCGACTCTTGGTCGCTGTTGGCGACTTGGGTTGGGCTACCATAGCCGGCACAACTAGGGTAGTAGAAGAAAGAGCGGATGTCAACCCTCGGCGACAAATGCCTGAGTTGAATTACACCCTCTCGGTCTACAATTTGGATGGCTTGGGGTTCCTCAGATGTCGTCCTTCCGTTGAACCGCTAGGGGCGTTCTACTACAGTGCCCCTCCCATTGATGTGCACGGTAGCCCAGAAGTGATGGATAGTATCACTCAAGTGCTCTTGGTACACAACATACTCCGGGGCTCCTCTATACCAAGGGCACGACGAGTGACATTGGTGAGGATGGCTACAAAGTCTCCAAGCTCAGTTGCGGTGGTCTAGTTGCAAACGATGGCACTAGGCATCTTGGTTGTTGGGATGTCTAAGTAAGGATGAAGGTTGTGTTGTGCTGAGTCAAGCAAAGCTTCCTTTATAGGCCTACAGGTTCTTCTACCACACGCTTGCGGATGGGATAACTCGGGTGTCTATCACAGGCGCACGATCTATGGGTTAGGTCACTAGGCTGGGCACCGACTATCAAAAGATGTCGGCTGGCTACAGATCGGGCTATTGGATAGGCTAGGCTTGACTAAGAACAGAGAAAAACATAAATGGTAAGGGAGCCTATGGATAATGGCCATGCTAAGCTAGGGTTAACCTATGGTCAGCCTGACTCTGATACCAAGGCTGTCAGGGCAGTCTCCCAAAATAAAAATTCCAGAAATAACCCATGTGTCATCACCAGCCCGCAGATCATTTAAAACTGGTGGACACGTCCTTGATACAGATCAGCAAGCATTTACAAGGTTTAATTTTAATACCGTAAAGGTCTGAAGGTTTACACTCGGGGTTTCTAGCAGTGGATGGCGGAAGCGATATATGGGTCTCGAACTCTGGTGAGGCTCCACTCCCACAGGAAAGGCTGACTGGGATAACTCCTAGCTCACGTGGCCGCTATCTCTGGCTCCTAGGCTGGCTCCTTATCTCCAGAATCTGGCCAATCAACAAGCGAGGTGAGTACTTTGAATGTACTCGCAAGCTATCATGGACAAAAGATATAATGAAAGCAGGCATAGTGCATGCATTAATTATTAGGCAGATTAGCAACGTTGTGACATGGCATAAGTCAATCAAAGCACGATGTTAATTTAATCATGACACATGATTAAAGGCCGGTTACCTAACCATCTTTTGTAAGTTACTTGAAATTTCATAGTTGTGATGCTTACTACTCCATTTCTGGTTCATAATCTAGAATAGTTCCCCAAATAACACAATCACAACCAAATCTTAGGTGATCGCGGACATGTGATGGAAATCCAACTTCATCTCAATTATGGATTATGACAAGCAATGCAAGCAAGATCAACTACTTCCTTCGGATGTTCCTATCATCAATCCAACATATAACATCAATTGTTCCAAATATATAAACAAAAGGTATCGTTATGTTATCATAGAAGAATATTATATCTGCATAAGAAGTAAAGGATAACCAAGCAATATCAACAAGGTATAAGTAATCATGTTGTCAGGCAAAAATAAAGTCGGGTTTTAGAAGGTAGAACTGCCTGAGAATCCGAAAAGAAAATAACACACAAGCCAGTCGGGTTTCTTCGCAATGCCTCAAAAGGTCTTAGAAAGAAATGCCAGTTAGGTGTCTATTGCGACGCCTTGAAAGGTCTTGAAAAGAAATGCCAATTGGGTGTCTGGGCGATGCCTCGAGAGGTCTTGAAAATAAATGCCACAGTCGGGTGTCTCTGCGATGCCTCATAAAGGGCTCTAATTCTATAAGAAAAGAAAAGCACACAAGTATCAAGCAGATTATAGTGAGCATCCAGGAGGTAGAACCATCCCAGGAGATACTCAAACAATACATATAAGAGATGGGTTAGTCCATAGTAGCATCAATAATAATAATAGTCATCAAGTATAAGTGATTCATGATCAATTCTTGATTGGGTTATTTCCTCCGAAGACCAACACTTGACCCTTCCAAACTGACGTCCTTAATGCGGACATGGCTATTCGAATAGGTATTACACTCTACAGAGGATTATGGTGTATCACTACATTGCTCATGGAACATTGCATGAGCATCTGCATAACACCAGAAAAACACCACTGATGTGGCAGCGATGCCTTGATATTTGTATCGGTATAGCCTGAGGATTGCATGACCTCCACGCTAGCACAAAGGCCGGTGAGATGCAAATGAGCTTGAGTAGTTGGTGGTTGGGCTCGGAGTAAGCTGGTGGCCTCTAACTAGTGCCAGGTTGCTCGGGAGAGTCATGGCTACTACGACGGCGATGGGCAGTGGTGCTGGCGGCGGTTGGTCAGCGCTAGTGGCAAAGGAAGGTGTCGGTGAGGTGTTGAGCTTGCTCATGAAGCTTCCTGGGGTGGTCACATGCGGGGGTGGCAACAGGACAGCGGTGCGCAGTTGATGCCGAAGCTGCCATTCGAGTGCTCTACGAGGGGTGATCACACTGTGCACAGGAGTGACCTCGCCAAGGCAGTGCTGGTGATAGGTTGGTCCAAACAAGTTGATTTTTGGCAGTATGATACTTCTGTGAGTGCTTGAGATGGTGGCAATGCTCCCTCTGCAATTGGACCTAGTTGCAAATGGAAGTTCAGAAGATTGCAAATATTCAGTCCGGCACATAAGATGTTTGATGAAATGCTAGGGTTATCTAGAGAATTTTGGTGAATGTGAAACTTGACAGGATGAAGTTTCATTGGATGATAGAGTTGACGGTAGAGTTGGTTTCATAAAAAGAATAAGTACCAACTGCAAGTTTTGACAAAATTCAAATCTGATCCAAGGTTTTGCTGAATTATTTGGTGATCTTTCAATGCTCAAATGGATAAGTTCCTCTGGACTTAAGAGTTACTACAGAAGGACTCTAAAATGGCAAATTTTGGGAATTTTCTAAGCAAGATACAACAGGGTTGTAGTTATGGGCTTAAAATAGACCTAAAATGAAAAGTGGATGTTTCTCTCAAAAATTTGAAAAGGCAATGATGGTTTGCTGCATAAAAGTGATCTACTGGCATCATAGGATCTACCAAAAATTTATGGCATCTTTATAAAATTTATTTTTAATATTTTGAAGTCAACAGAAGTAAATCATAGTTTGAAAACTATTAATAAAAGCATTCTTATGAACCATATTGCTTTGAAAATAATTCCTACTAAAATTTAAGAAGTAATAAAAGAATCAGAGTACCATCATTTAGGTCATCATTACTTTCCAAAAGTTCTTTGAAGAAGAGGGAAATTGGAAAGACAGAAAATAGAAAAGACATCAAAATTATTAAAACCTCCAATTTAATTGTAAAAATTATTTCTGTCAAAATTTTATTTGTAAAAACTTTGTATTAAAATTTGGGGTGTTACACTAGGTCTCTCCCGGGCCACTCGCGGGAGTGACACGGGAGTCAGTCCTTGCGGTTTAGTTTTTTGTATAGTATTTATTAATTATGAGTAGCATGCATGGTGCATATTAAGGTGGGCATTTTTTCATGCATGGTGACATGGTGAGTCGGCATAGTTGCATGTTGAGAGTGTTAGAATTAGTGGGGATCAACTATTTAGGTATATAGGATAGGTAGAATTTTAATCCACTCTCGCGTCTTGTAAGTTCATCTAGTGCCCCCTTGTAGGTTTTGCATGATTTATGACAAAAATGGTTAAGGGACTAATGTGTTTTTGAGTATACACAGGTGAAAGTCCTTGAGGATTTGATTTAACCGAAGGTTTATGACCCCTAAAAATGTTGTGATAACATTGAAGTATTTGGTGCGCCCCACAGAAGAATTGGAATGTGAAGACTTTTAGTTCTTTCTTAGTTATTTTTCATTCTTTTTGAGTTGATAGGGTAAACCATACTGTTAAGGGGGGTCCAAGTGCTACTAAGACAATAAGTCTTCAGTCATGCTCAATCGAACCTATTTCTTTAGAGTTGAAGACATGGAAATCTCCTTCCTGGCAAAGTCTTAAAGCTTGTGTGTCGAAGGTGATTCTTCGAACACATGAGTTTCCGCCGAGGAGTTAGGAAACTGTTACGTCTCCAACATATCTATAATTTTTGATTGTTCCATGCTATTATATTATCAATCTTGGATGTTTTTATATACATTTACATCAATTATATATCATTTTTTGGGACTAACCTATTAACTTAGTGCCCAGTGCCAGTTGCTATTTTCTGCCTGTTTTTTGTTTTACAGAATATCAATATCAAACGAAGTCCAAATGCCATGAAACTTTTTGGAGATTTTTTTCTAGACATAACAAACACTAGAAGCTTCAGGAGAGGGCCAGAAGACCAAGGAGGTGGCCACAAGCCACCTTGGCGTGCCTGGGAGGGGGTAGGCACGCCCTGGTGCCTCGTGGGCCCCCTTGCTCCGTTTGACCTAATTCCACCTCTATAAATACCCATAAATTAGGAACCGAACAGGGGAGTCAACGAAATACATTTTCTGCCACCGCAAGCTTCTGTTCTCGGGAGATCCCATCTGGGGTCTTTTTCCGGCACTCCGCCGGAGGGGGAATCGATCACAGAGGGGCTCTACATCAACCTTGCTGCCCTTCCGATGATGCGTGAGTAGTTTACCATAGACCTTCAGGTACATAGTTTGTAGCTAGATGGCTTCTTCTCTCTTTTTGATCTTCAATACAATGTTCTCCTTGATGTTCTTGGAGTTCTATCCGATGTAATCACTTTTTGCGGTGTGTTTATTGGGATCCGATGAATTATGAGTTTATGATCAGATTATCCAAGAATATTATTTGAGTTTTCTCTGAAATATTTTATGCATGATTATTATAGCCTCGTATTTCTTCTCCGACCTATTGATTTGGTTTGGCCAACTAGATTGATTAATCTTGCCATGGGAAGAGGTGCTTTGTAATGGGTTCGATCTTGCGGTGCTCAATCCCAGTGACAAAAAGGGACATGACACATATGTATCATTGCTATTAAGGGTAAAAATATGGGGTTTATTCATACGTAAGTTTTCTTTGTCTACATCACATCATCTTGCTTAAGGCGTTACTCCATTCATTGTGTACTTAATACACTAGATGCTTGCTGGATAGCGGTCGATGTGTGAAGTAATAGTAGTAGAAGCAGGCAGGAGTCGGTCGACTTGTATCGGACGTGATGCCTATATACATGACCATTGCCTTGGATATCATCATGATTATTTGATTTTCTATCAATTGCCCAACTGTAACTTGTCTACCCACCGTATGCTATTTTTATGAGAGAAGCCTCTAGTGAAAACTATGGTCCCCGGGTCTACTCCTATCATATATTAAAAATCCTAAAAATACCTTGCTGCACTTTTTAGTTATCTATTTTATTTTTTATTTTTGTTTAATCTATCTATCTATCACATACAATTTAATCTTGTAATTTACCACTGAGGGATTGACAACCCCTCATTTGCGTTGGGTGCAAGGGTTTATTTTTTATTATTGTTTAATCTATCTATCTAACGAGGTGTTCGTGATTCTCCTACTGGATTGATACCCTTGGTTTCATAACTGAGGGAAATACTTATCTTTACTGTACTGCATCATCCTCTCCTCTTCGGGGATAAAAACCAATGCAGATCACAAGTAGCAGGAAGAATTTCTGGGGCCGTTGCCGGGGAGACATCATCAACATCTATCAAGTACCTTCGCATAAACTATCATCCCCTTGCATTTATTTTATTTTGCTCTCTTTTTCATCTCCCCCACTTTTAAAAAGTTTTTACAAAAATACAAAAATATTTTCCGTTTGCCTTTTTCTTGTTTGCTTCTTTGCTTGCTTTTTACCTTGATTGCGTAGTCACGATGTCTCAAGAAAATACAAAATTGTGTGATTTTTCCAATATTAATAACAATGATTTTCTTAGTACTCCAATTGCTCCTCCCGCCGCTAGTGCGGAGACTTGTGATATTAATGCCACTTTGCTTAATCTTGTGATGAAAGATCAATATTCTGGTAGTCCTAATGAAGATGCTACATCCCATCTTAACACTTTCATAGAATTGTGTGATATGCAAAAGAAAAAAGATGTGGATAATGATATTGTGAAATTAAAATTATTCCAATTCTCATTGAGGGATCGTGCAAAAATTTGGTTTTCATCTTTACCTTGAAATAATATCGATTCTTGGGATAGGTGTAAAGATGCTTTTATTACCAAGTATTTTCCTCCCGCAAAAATTATTTCCCTTAGAAATCAAATTATGAATTTTAAGCAACTTGATCATGAACATGTTACCCAATCTTGGCCCCCCCCCCCCCCCCCCCCCCCCCCCCCCCCCCCCCCCCCCCCCCCCCCCCCCCCCCCCCCCCCCCCCCCCCCCCCCCCCCCCCCCCCCCCCCCCCCCCCCCCCCCCCCCCCCCCCCCCCCCCCCCCCCCCCCCCCCCCCCCCCCCCCCCCCCCCCCCCCCCCCCCCCCCCCCCCCCCCCCCCCCCCCCCCCCCCCCCCCCCCCCCCCCCCCCCCCCCCCCCCCCCCCCCCCCCCCCCCCCCCCCCCCCCCCCCCCCCCCCCCCCCCCCCCCCCCCCCCCCCCCCCCCCCCCCCCCCCCCCCCCCCCCCCCCCCCCCCCCCCCCCCCCCCCCCCCCCCCCCCCCCCCCCCCCCCCCCCCCCCCCCCCCCCCCCCCCCCCCCCCCCCCCCCCCCCCCCCCCCCCCCCCCCCCCCCCCCCCCCCCCCCCCCCCCCCCCCCCCCCCCCCCCCCCCCCCCCCCCCCCCCCCCCCCCCCCCCCCCCTCAAAAAGTTTTCAACACTACGATAGAAGAAAAATTGAGTAAACTTGATGATATGTCTAGGAGCATTGATAGAATTATTCATGATGTGGAAAATCTTAAGACACAAATTTTGGCACCTAAAATTGATACTAATGAATCAATTAAAGCTTTATATGTCTCCATGGATGAGAGTAAGAAAAGAACCGCTATGCTAAAAGCTAAACGAGAATTTTTAGAAAAAGCAATTCCTCCCAGTTTTTATCGTAGTAATGATGAGGATACTAAAATGATTGGTGTTTCATCTATTGATTCTTTGTTTAGCAATATTAAACTTGATGAAAAGAGGACTGAAGAAGAGTCAACTTTAGCTAGAGAGCATCCTCAAAATTCGAAGGGTGAAAATTTTTGATAAGAAAATTGATAAAAGTGGGTTTGGAGAGGTAAAAACTTTAAATAGCGATGTGCCCACTCCCTTGGATTACAAAGATTTTAATTATGATAGTTTCTCTTTGATTGAGTGTATTTCTTTTGTTACAATCCATGCTAAATTCACCCAATGCTTATGAGCAAAATAAGGCTTTTACTAAACACATCGTAGAAGCAATGATGAAAGCGTTAGAAGAAAAGTTAGAACTAGAGATTTCAATTCCTAGAAAATTATATGATGAATAGGAACCCGCCATTAAAGTTAAAATTAAAAATTATGAGTGAAATGCTTTATGTGATTTGGGTGCTATCATTTCCACAATTCCAAAATCTATAAGTGATGTGCTAGGCTTTACCAATATAGATGAATGTTCTCTTAATTTGCATCTTGCGGATTCCACTATAAAAAAGCCTTTGGGTAGAATTAATGATGTTCTTATTCTTGCAAATAGGAACTATGTGCCCATTGATTTTATAGTACTTGACATTGAATGCAATCCTTCTTGCCCCATAATACTTGGTAGACCATTTTTACAAACTATAGGTGCCGTTATTGACATGAAAGAAGGGAATATAAAATTTTAGTTTCCACTAAAAAAGGGTATGGAGCATTTCCCTAGGAAAAGAATTAAAGCACCATATGAATCTATTATGACGTCCACTTATGGAATCAACTTGAAGGATGATGATACTTGAAGCTATGCATTATGCCTAGATAGGGGCATAAAATGATAGCGCTTGTTGGGAGGCAACCCAATGAATAAAATATTTTTTTACTATTTATTTCTATTTTTGTGTTTACACAATTATGATTCTGTTTTGATTGTGTTTTAATTAGTGTTTGTGCCAAGTAATTGTTGGAAACATGCCCTAGAGGCAATAATAAAATGGTTATTATCATATTTCCTTGTTCATGATAAAGGTTTATTATTCATGCTAGAATTGTATTGACCGAAAACTTAAATACATGTGTGGATACATAAACAAATACCGTGTCCCTAGTGAGCCTCTACTAGACTAGCTCGTTGATCAAAGATGGTTAAGGTTTCCTAACCATAGACATGAGTTGTCATTTGATAACAGGATCGCATCATTAGGGATGGACAAGTCCCAACCGTAAGCTTAGCACCAGCTCGTTTAGTTTATTTTCTATAGCTTTCTTCATGTCAAGTATCTATTCCTTAGACCATGAGATCGTGCAACTCCCTGACACCGGAGGAATACTTAGTGTGTATCCAAATGTCACTTCGTAACTGGGTGATCATAAAGGTGCTCTACAGGTATCTCCAAAGGTGTTTGTTGGGTTGGTACGAATCGAGACTGGGATTTGTCACTTCGTATGGCGGAGAGATATCTCTGGGCCCCCTCGGTAATACAACATCGTAAAGAGCTTGCAAGCAATGTGGCTAATTTGTTAGTCACGGGATCTTGTATTATGGAACAAGTAAAGAGACTTGCCGGTAACGAGATTGAACTAGGTACGAAGATACTGATGATCGAATCTCGGGCAAGTAACATATCGCCGGACAAAGGGAATTGCATACAGGATTAATCGAATCCATGACATCATGGTTCAACCGATAAAAGATCTTCATGGAATATGTAGGAATCAATATGGGCATCCATGTCCCGCTATTGGTTATTGACCGGAGAGATGTCTCGGTCAAGACTACATGATTCCCCGAATGTTGTTCAGAGTCCCGGTTGAGATCCCAGACTTCACGAGGAGTCTAGGAATGGTCAAAAGGTAAAGATTTATATATGGGAAGTCATATTTTGGGTTTCGAAAAAAGGTGCAGTTTTTTCGGTATTGTACCGGAAAGCTTCCAGAAGGTTCCGGAGGTTTTGAGAGGGGTCCAGAAGTCCACAAGTGGGTCCACCACATCCCAAGGGCTGGCATGGGCTGAGGGGAGGTGCCCTGGCCTTATTGGGCCAGGTGCACCAAGTCCTCAAAAGCCCATGTGGCTAGGGAAGGGAAAAAAGGGGAGTCCTAGTAGGAATAGGATTGGACTTGGAGTCCAAGTCCTCCCCCCCTTGGCTGTGCCCTAGGGCTTGGAGGGACTGTTCCCCACACCCCTCCACCTATATATATAGAGGAGGGGGTGCCCCAAACAACACACCAGCCCCTGGGCGCCCCTCTCTCTCTCGCGTTACACCACCGCCTCATCCCGATGACGCTTAGCGAAGCGCTGTCGGTGCTCCACCACCACCATCACCACCACGCCGTCGTGCTGGTTGTGATCCCATCTACTTATCCAACTTATCTTGCTGGATCAAGGAGGAGGAGACATCATCGAGCCACACATGTGCTAAACTCGGAGGTGCCATCCGTTCGGCACTAGATCGGTTGGATCATGATCGGATCGCGAAGAGTACGACTACATCAACCGCGTCATATACGCTTCCGCTTTCGATCTATGAGGGTACATAGACACACTCTCCTCTCTCATTGCTATGCTTCTCCTAAATAGATCTTGGGTGTTCGTAGGAATTTTTTTGATTTTCATGCTTCGTTACCCTTCAGTGGCATCCTGAGCTAGGTCTATGCGTAGATGTATATGCATGAGTAGAACACAAAAGTTGTGGGCATTGATGCTCAAATTGCTTACCTCTCTTGTCTTATTTGGATTTGGCGGTATTGTGGGATGAAGTGGCTCGGACCAACCTTACATGTCCTCACACATGAGACCGGTTCCACCGACTAACATGCAACTTGTTTTGCATAAGGTGGCTAGAGGGTGTCTTTCTCTCCTACTTTAGTTGAATCTAATTTGACGAAGGCGGTCCTTATAGAAGGTTAAAAGGCAACTTGATTATCACCGTTGTGGCTTTGTGTAGGTAAGAACAATTCTTGCTAGTTGCCCATAGCAGCCACGTAAAATTTGCAACAACAAAGTAGAGGATGTCTAACTTGTTTTTGCAGGGCAAGTTGTGATGTGGTATGGCCAAAACATGATGTTATATATGTTGATGTATGAAATGATCATGTTTTGTAATAGGTTCACGACTTGCATGTCAATGAGTACGGCAACCGGCAGGAGCCATAGGGTTGTCTTTAATTTATTGTATGACCTGCGTGTCAATCTTTAAATGCCATGTAATTGCTTTACTTTATCGCTATGCGTTAGCAATAGTTGTAGAAGCAATAGTTGGCGAGACAACCACATCATGACACAATGATGGAGATCATGATGATGGAGATCATGGTGTCATGCCGATGACGATGGAGATCATGCAGGTGCTTTGGAGATGGAGATCAAAAGCACAAGATGATGATGGCCATATCATGTCACATATTGATTGCATGTGATGTTTATCTTTTTATGCATCTTATTTTGCTTAGGACGACGGTAGCATTATAATATGATCCCTTCACTTAATTTCAAGAAATTGTGTTCTCCCTAAGTATGCACCATTGTGAAAGTTCATCATTTTGAAGTACCTCGTGATGATCGGGTGTGATAGACTCTTTGTTCGCATACAACGGGTGTAAGCTAGTTTTACACATGCAGAATGCCTGGGTTAAACTTGACGAGCCTAGCATGTACAGACATGGCCTCGGAACACAGGAGACCGAAAGGTCAAACATGAGTCATATAGGAGATATGATCAACATGGAGATGTTCACCATTGATGACTACCCCATCTCAGGTGATGATCAGACATGGGTTAGTTGATTTGGATCATGTGTCACTTAGACAACTTGAGGGATGCTGATTTAAGTGGGAGTTCATTAGTAATTTGATTAACTGAACTAAAATTATCATGAACTTAGTCTTAGCTATCTTTGCAAAATTTCTGTTGTAGATCAATGCCCACGCTGTAGTTCCCCTATTTTTAATATGTTCCTAGAGAAAGACTAAGTTGAAAGATATTGTAAGCAATTATGCGGACTAGGTCCGTAGTCTGAGGATTGTCCTCACTGCTACACAGAAGGCTTATGTCCTTGATGCACCGCTCGGTGTGCCAACCCCTCTAGCATCGTCTGTGGATGTTGTGAACATCTGGCAGGCACATTCTAATGACTACTCGATAGTTTAGTGCGCCATGCTTTACGGCTTAGAACCGGGGCTCCAAAGACATTTTGAGCACCACGGAGCATATGAGATGTTCCCGGAGCTGAAATTAGTATTTCAAGATCATGCCTGGGTTGAGAGGTATGACACCTCCGACAAGTTCTTTAGCTATAAAATGGAGGAGAACAGTTATGTTAGTGAGCATATACTCAGAATGTCTGGGTTGCACAACCGCTTGACTCAGTTGGGAGTTAATCTTTCAGATGACTCGGTTATTAACAGAATTCTCCAATCACTGCCACCAAGCTATAAGGGCTTTGTGATGAACTATAATATGCAAGGGATGGAGAAAACACTTCCCGAGCTCTTCGTGATGCTTAAGGCCGCGGAGGTAGAAATCAAGAAGGAGCATCAAGTGTTGATGGTTAAAAAGACCACTAGTTTGAAGAAAGGCAAGGGAAAGAAAGGGAACTTCAAGAAGAACGGCAAGACAGTTGCCGCTCCCGTGAAGAAACCCAAGGCTGGACCCAAACCTTAGACTGAGTGCTTCTACTACAGGGGGAATGGTCACTGGAAGCAGAACTGCCCCAAGTACTTGGTAGATAAGAAGGCTGGCAACGTCAACAAAGGTATATTTGATATACATGTTATTGATGTGTACCTCACTAGCGCTCGTAGTAGTGTCTGGGTATTTTGATACCGATTCAGTTGCTAATATTAGTAACTCGAAGCAGGAGCTACCAAGTAACGGAAACTAGTTGAGGACGAGGTGATGATGGGTGTTGGAAGTGTCTTTAAGATTGATATGATCACCATCGGCACGCTCGTAATACCTTCAGGATTAGTATTAAACCTAAATAATGGTTATTTGGTGCTTGCGTTGAGCATAAAACATTATATCTAGATATTGTTTATTGCAAGACGGTTATTTATTTAAGTCAGAGAATAATGGTTATTCTGTTTATATGAGTAATGTCTTTCATGATCATGCACCCAATGTGAATGGTTTACTGAATCTCGATCATAGTGATACACATGTTCATAATATTAATGCCAAAAGATGCAAAGTTAGTGATGATAGTACCACATGATTGTGGCACTACTGCTTAGGTCATATTGGTGTAAAGCGCATGAAGAAACTCCATGCCGATGGACTTTTGGAATCTGTTGATTATGAATCATTTGAGACATGTGAACCATGCCTTATGGCAGGATGACTAAAACCCCATCTTCCAGATCAATGGAGCAGGCAAGTGACTTATCGGAAATAATACATACCAATGTATGCGGTCTGATGAGTGTTGAAGCACGCTGTGGATATCATTATTTTCTTACCTTCACAGATGATTTGAGTAGATACAGGTATATTTATTAATGAGAAACAAGTCTAGAACATTTGAAAGGTTCACGGAGTTTCAGAGTGAAGTGGAGAATCATCGTAACAAGAAAATAAAGTTTCTACGATCTGATCGTGGAGGTGAATATTTGAGTTACGAGTTTGGTATGCATTTAAGACAATGTGGAATTGTTTCACAGCTCACGCCACCTGGAACACCACAGCGTAATGATGTGTACGAACATTGTACTCGTACTCTGTTGGATATGGTGCATTCTATGATGTCTCTTATCGATTTGCCACTATTGTTTTAGGGTTATGCATTAGAGACATCTGCATTCACTTTGAACAGGGCACCGTCTAAATCCGTTGAGATGACACCGTATGAATTATGGTTTGGCAAGAAACCTAAGCTGTCTTTTCTTAAAAGTTTGGGGATGTGATGCTTATGTCAAGAGGCTTCAGCCTGATAAGCTCAAACCCAAAGCGGTGAAGTGCATCTTCATAGGATACCCTAAAGAGACCATTGGTTATACCTTCTACCACAGATCCGAGGGCAAATTTTTTACTGCTAAGAATGGGTCCTTTCTAGAGAAGGAGTTTCTCTCAAAAGAATGAGTGGGAGGAAAGTAGAACTTGATGAGGTAATTGTACCTTCTCTCAAATTGGAAGGTGGTGCATCACAGAAAGTAGTTCCCGTGATGCCTACACCAATTGTAGAAGAAGCTAATGATGATGGTCATGAAACCTTGGATCAAGTTACTACTGAACTTCGTAGGTCGACCAGGGTACGTTCCGCACCAGAGTGGTACGGTAGTCCAGTCCTGGAAGTCATGTTGTTGGACAATGGCGAACCTACGAACTATGTAGAAGCTATGATGAGCCCGGTTTCTGACAAATGGTTGAGGTCATGAAATCCGAGATAGGATCCATGTATGAGAACAAAGTATGGACTTTGGTGGACTTGCCCAATGATCAGCAAGCCACTTAGAATAAATGGATCTTTAAGAAGAAGATAGACACTGATGGTAATATCACCATCTATAAAGCTCGACTTGTCGCAAAGGGTTTCTGACAAGTTCAAGGGGTTGACTATGATGAGACACTCTCACCCGTAGCGATGCTTTAGTCTGTTAGAATTATGTTAGCGATTACCGCATTTTATGAAATCTGGCTAAGGGACATCAAAATAGCATTCCTTAACAGGTTTCTTAAGAAGAGTTGTATATGATTGAACCGGAAGGTTTTGTCGATCCTAAGGATGCTAAAAAAGTATGCAAGCTCCAGCGATCCATCTATGGACTGGTGCAAGCATCTCGGAGTTGGAATATACACTTTGATGAGTTGGTCAAAGAGTTATGGGTTTATACAAGTTTGTGGAAAGCTTGTATTTACAAGAAAGTGAGTGGGAGCTCTGTAATATTTCTGATAGTATATGTGGATGACATATTGTTGATTGGAAATGATGTAGAATTTCTGGAAAGCATAAAAGGATTGTTTGAAAGTAGTTTTTTAAAGCAAGACCTGGATAAAGCAGCTTACATATTGGGCATCAAGATCTATAGAGATAGATCAAGACGCCTGATAGGACTTTCACAGAGCACATACCTTGACAAGATTTTGAAGGAGTTCAAAATGGATCATTCGAAGAAGGAGTTCTTTCCTGTATTGTAAGGTGTGAAGTTGAGTAAGGCTCAAAGCCTGACCATGGCAAAAGAAAGAGAAAGGATGAAGGTCGTCCCCTATGCCTCAGCCATAGGCTCTATAATGTATGCCATACTGTGTACCATACCTATTGTGCGCCTTGCCGTGTGTCTGGCAAGGAGGTACTAGAGTGATCCAGGAGTGGATCACTGGACAGCGGTCAAAATCATCCTTAGGTACCTAAAGAGGACTAAGGAAATGTTTCTCGGTTATGGAGGTGATAAAGAGTTCGTCGTAAAGGGTTACATCGATGCAAGCTTTGACACCGTTCCGGATGACCCAGAGTCTCAAACCAGATACGTAAAGTGGAGCAGTCATTTTGGAGTAGTTCAAAACTGAGTGTAGAGGTGGGATTTACATGTGAAGCGCATATTTAACGATCTTTCAACTCCATCCATGATTGGATAAAGGATGGAGACAATGATATTTGCAAAGTACATACAGATCTGAATGTTGCAGACCCATTGACTAAAACCTCTCTCACAAACAAAACATGATCAAACCCCAGAACTCATTCGGTGTTAATCACATAGCGATGTGAACTAGATTATTGACTCAAGTGCAAGTGGGAGACTATTGGAAGTATGACCTAGAGGCAATAATAAAATGGTTATTATCATATTTCCTTGTTCATGATAAAGTTTTATTATTCATGCTTGAATTGTATTGACCGGAAATTTAAATACATGTGTGGATACATAAAAAAATACCGTGTCCCTAGTGAGCCTCTACTAGACTAGCTCATTGATCAAAGATGGTTAAGGTTTCCTAACCATAGACATGAGTTGTCATTTGATAACGGGATCGCATCATTAGGAGAATGATGTGATGGACAAGACCCAACCGTAAGCTTAGCACCAGATCATTTAGTTTATTTGCTACGGCTTTCTTCATGTCAAGTATCTGTTCCTTAGACCATGAGATTGTGTAACTCCCTGACACCGAAGGAATACTTAGTGTGCATCCAAACACCACTTCATAACTGGATGATCATAAAGATGCTCTACAGGTATCTCCAAAGGTGTTTGTTGGGTTGGCACGAATCGAGACTGGGATTTGTCACTCCGTATGACGGAGAGATATCTCTGGGCCCTGTCGGTAATACAACATCATAAAGAGCTTGCAAGCAATGTGGCTAATGGGTTAGTCATGGGATCTTGTATTACGGAATGAGTAAAGAGACTTGCCGGTAACGAGATTGAACTAGGTACGGAGATACCGACGATCGAATCTCGGGCAAGTAACATATCACCGGACAAAGGGAATTGCATACGGGATTAACCGAATCCTTGACATCGTGGTCCAACCAATAAAAGATCTTCATGGAATATGTAAGAATCAATATGGGCATCCAGGTCCCACTATTGGTTATTGACCGGAGAGGTTTCTCGGTCATGACTACATGATTCCCGAACCCGCAGGGTCGCACGCTTAACGTTCGTTGACGCTAGAGGAGTATTGGAATATTTGATGATTGGTAACCGAATGTTGTTTAGAGTCCCGGATGAGATCCCAGACATCATGAGGAGTCTCAGAATGATTGAGAGGTAAAGATTTATATATGGGAAGTCATATTTTGTGTTTCAAAAAAAAGGTGCAGTTTTTTCGGTATTGTACCGGGAAGCTTCCAGAAGCTTCCAGAGGTTTCCGGAGTGGTCTGAAAGTCCACAAGTGGGTCCACCACATCCCAAGGGCTGGCATGGGCTGAGGGGAGGCACCCTGGCCTTATTGGACCAGGCGCACCAATTCCTCAAAAGCCCATGTGGCTAGGGAAGGGAAAAAAAGGGGAGTCCTAGTAGGAATAGGATTGGACTTGGAGTCCAAGTCCCCCCCCCCTTGGCTGCGCCCTAGGGCCTGGAGGGTCTGTTCCCCACACCCCTCCACCTATATATATAGAGGAGGGGGCGCCCCAAACAACACACCAGCCCCTGGGTGCCCCTCTCTCTCGCGTTACACCACCGCCTCGTCCCGACGACGCTTAGCGAAGCGCTGTCGGTGCTCCACCACCACCATCTCCACCACGCCGTCGTGCTGGTTGTGATCCCATCTACTTCTCCACCTTCTCTTGCTGGATCAAGGAGGAGAAGACATCATCGAGCCACACGTGTGCTAAACTCAGAGGTGCCATCCGTTCGGCACTAGATCGGTTGGATCGTGATCGGATCACGAAGAGTACGACTACATCAACCGCGTCATATACGCTTCCGCTTTCGGTCTATGAGGGTACATAGACACACTCTCCTCCCTCATTGCTATGCTTATGCTAAATAGATCTTGGGTGTTTGTAGGAATTTTTTTGATTTTCATGCTTTGTTACCCTTCAGTAATGCCTTTGGGATGATTTGGAAGATAGTATAATTGATGCTATTTGGAAAACAGAAAGTTTTGCGTCCAGTGCAGAAATTTGGATTCTGTACTGGGGCATCAAAAAAATCTGAAATTTTTACAAAGTATTTCTATATGAATTTCCCACGTTGTCCTAATTTTTCAGAATTTTTGGAGTTACGGAAGTTTGGCTTTTAAATAGATTGCTACAAACTGTTCTGTTTTTGACAGATTCTGTTTTTGATGTGTTGCTTGCTTGTTTTGATGAAACTATGGATTGTATCGGGGGGTATAAGCCATGGAGAAGTTAGAATACAGTAGGTATAATGCAAATATAAAATATGAATGGGTTTGCAATAGTTCTTAAAGTAGTGATTTATTTGTTATACTAACGGATCTCACGAAGGTTTTGTTGAGTTTTGTGTGATTGAAGTTTTCAAGTTTTGGGTGAGATCACGATGGATGAAGGAATAAGGAGTGGAAGAGCCTAAGCTTGGGGATGCCTATAGCACCGCAAGGTAATATTCAAGGAAGACTCAAGCGTCTAAGCTTGGGGATGCCCCGGAAGGCATCCCCTCTTTCTTCTACCAACCATCGGTAATTTTACTTGGAGCTATATTTTTATTCGTCACATGATATGTGTTTTGGTTGAAGCGTCTTGTATGATATGAGTCTTTGCTTTGTTTGCTTTTTAGTTTGTCACAATCATCCTTGCTGAACACACCTATTTTGAGAGAGCCACACGATATCATAATTTGTTAGAATACTCTATGTGCTTCACTTAATTTTTTTGAGCTAGGCAGTTGCTCTATTGCTTTACTTAAATCTTTTTTAGCACGACGGTGGCTAAATTTTGAAGAAATAAACTCTCACCCTTCACTTATATTATTTTGAGAGTTGATATGATTAAAATTTTGAATAAATATTTGCACTCTCATGCTTCACTTAAATCTTTTTGAGAGATGATAATAGTAATGGTAATTTGCACAAGATATGAATTTGGTCCCAAAGTGATGAATATTCAAGAGGGATATAATAAAAACTTTCATATAGATCATTGGATATGATAAGCTTGATTCCTTGCAATAGTTTTGCGATATGGAGATGATGATATGTGAGTCATGTTAGTGAGTAATTGTGATTTAGTAAGAATATTGGTGTTAAGGTTTGTGTTCCCTATGCATGCACGTAAAGTCAATAGTTATGCAACGAAATTATATCCTACTTATGGTGCATTATTCGGTGTTAGTTATGTTCAATGCATGTTTATGACCGTTTTCACTTTTTGGTTTGTCACTTCTCAATCTATTTGCTAGGCTTCATTTGTACTAAGCAGAAATACTGCTTGTGCATCCAAACTCTTTAAACCCAAGTTGTGCCAGATGAGTCCACCATACCTACCTATATGTGGTATTTCCATGCCGTTCCAAGTAAATTTGCGTGTGCCAACTCTAATTTTCAAAATAATTTTTTGTTTATGTGCCCGTACCGCTCATGAGGCAGAAGGGGGTAGGCAATATTTTCCATACTAGGTGGGTTATTCTCACGATGAGTGTTTATTCACTTGTCATTGCACGAGAGTGTGGCAGGTAATAAGGATGCCCAATCCCGAAATGTGAAATGAAATAAAATGAAAAATCTTATATGATGATAATAATAAATTCCTTGGAAAGTGTTGGTATGGAGGGCACCCGTGGATACGGCTAGCCATGGATTGTGAAAGAATGGTGGAAAAAGGAATAAACTTTATTTTCTGTTTGGGAACCGCCTATAATGTGTCTTGCATGGAAGATATTGGAAATTCTCGTTCATTTTCGCTGACAGGAAAGGCATGCCTCCCAAAATGATTTTATCTTTCTAATTTAAGATTTGAGCTCTGGCACATTAGCAAATCTCTGCTTCCCTCTACGAAGGTCCTATCTATTTACTTTTATGCAATTTTTATTTTTATTTTGAGTTTCCATTTTCTCTTATAAAGCACCAACTAGAGAGCACTATTGTCATACTTGTGCATTGGATGTAGCTAATATGGAGTGTGTTTCATGAATGGATCAATGATTGAGCATAATGGGCTAGGGATAACTTTCTTTATCATTGATATTTTGAAAGGCATGGTTGCTTGTTAGTATGCTTGAGTATTTATATCTTCATGTCAAACTATAGACTATTGCTTTGAATCATTCAAGTCCATATGTCCATGCTACGAAAGAAAAGAATATATGATGAATATGTTAGGCAGCATTCCACATCAAAAATTCTATTTTTATCATTTACCTACTTGAGGACGAGCAGGAATTAAGCTTGGGGATGCTGATATGTCTCCAATGTATCTATAATTTTGATTGTTCCATGCTGTTATATTATCAATCTTGGATGTTTTTATATACATTTACATCAATTATATATCATTTTTTGGGACTAACTATTAACTTAGTGCCCAGTGCCAATTGCTGTTTTCTGCCTGTTTTTTGTTTTATAGAATATCAATATCAAACGAAGTCCAAATGCCATGAAACTTTTTGGAGATTTTTTTCCTAGACATAACAAACACTAGAAGCTTTGGGAGAGGGCCAGAAGACCCAGGAGGTGGCCACGAGCCACCAGGGCGTGCCTGGGGGGGTGGGTAGGCACGCCCTGGTGCCTCGTGGGCCCCTCTTTGCTTCGTTTGACCTAATTCCACCTCTGTAAATACCCATAAATCAGGAAACCAACAGGGGAGTCCATGAAATAATTTTTTCGCCGCCGCAAGCTTCTGTTCTCGAGAGATCCCATCTGGGGTCATTTTTCGGCACTCTGTCGGAGGGGGAATCGATCACGGAGGGGCTCTACATCAACCTTGCCGCCCTTTCGATGATGCGTGAGTAGTTTACCACAGACCTTTGGGTTCATTGTTAGTAGCTTGATGGCTTCTTCTCTCTTTTTGATCTTCAATACATTGTTCTCCATGATGTTCTTGGAGTTCTATCTGATGTAATCACTTTTTGCGGTGTGTTCGTTGGGATCCGATGAATTGTGAGTTTATGATCAGATTATCCATGAATATTATTTGAGTCTTCTCTAAACTCTTTTATGCATGATTATTATAGCCTTGTATTTCTTCTCCGATCTATTGATTTGGTTTGGCCAACTAGATTGATTTATCTTGCCATGGGAAGAGGTGCTTTGTAATGGGTTCGATTTTGCGGTGCTCAATCCTAGTGATAGAAAGGGACATGACACATATGTATCATTGCTATTAAGGGTAAAAAGATGGGGTTTATTCATACGTGATTTTTCTTTGTCTACATCATGTCATCTTACTTAAGGCATTACACCGTTCTTTGTGGACTTAATACACTAGATGCATGCTGGATAGCGGTCGGTGTGTGGAGTAATAGTAGTATATGCAGGCAGGAGTTGGTCTAGTTGTCTCGGACGTGATGCCTATATACATGATCATTGCCTTGGATATCATCATGCTTATTTGCTTTTCTATCAATTGCCCAACAGTAATTTGTCTACCCACCGTATGCTATTTTTATGAGAGAAGCCTCTAGTGAAAACTATAGCCGCCATGTCTACTCTTATCATATATTAAAAATCCTAAAAATACCTTGCTGCACTTTTTAGTTATCTATTTTATTTTGTATTTTTGTTTAATCTATCTATCTATCACATACAATTTAATCTTGCAATTTACCGCCGAGGGATTGACAACCCCTCATTTGCGTTGGGTGCAAGGGTTTGTTGTTTGTGTTCAGGTACTGCTAACAAGGTGTTGTGTGATTCTCCTACTGGATTGATAACCTTAGTTTCATAACTGAGGGACATACTTATCTCTATTGTACTACATGATCCTCTCCTCTTTGTGGATAAAAACCAACGCAGATCACAAGTAGCAGAAACCTGCTGTAAGGTTATCCTTGGCCGAAGAATATGAGAGTTCAAATTTTCGACCATTAAGACAGCTAGCAACTGTACATTGGTGGGCGTGTCCCTTCCAGCGGTCATATCGGCCCCACGGGTTGCGACCTCGGCTATAAATAGCCACCCACTTCAAACTTAACCGGTTGGCTCCTTCGTGTGAATTTGGACAGGTGTTGTCTGAGCAACCTGTCCTCCTAAAGAATATGAGAGAATCCTAAATGAGGGAAAACCCAGAGCCAAATAGAAAAGTGACTGAGCATCACTGAAGAAACTGCTTGAAGTTCACTAAAGACTTGTTACTCTTGAAAACTATGCATCTTTCAGACGGTTACGTGCCCATTCAGAGCATGCAGCTTGTGGACTTGCCGAAGAACAAGTTTGTGATGGTCCAGAGATCACCGCAAGATCTTCCCCAAGTGATTGGGCGAAGCCTAAGTGACTTTAGCTCAAGGAGAATGGGTGAAGTCTAAGTGACTTCTCTGTTCAATCCCACGCCCTCCAACCAGATGTAGAGTTTTTCCAGCAACTTGAACTGGGTTAACAAATCATGAGTCTTCACCGAGCCTACGGATTTTAATTTCTTCATCCCACTTTACTTTCTGTAATTTGCATCTTCTAAAGAAATTGCTTTCTCCCCTCTCTAAAGACTTCATTGAATACTTATCTATTCTGCTGTATTTCTTCATACTCTGTTCTGTATTCAGTTTAACTGTTCTAGAGCATTTTTGTCTAGTTCTTAGATTTGTTTACATGTACTGTTACATTGTCTTCATGCTATCTACTATACTGTTACTTAGTCTCAGTTCTGATTGCATGTTTGCTTAAGTCATATGTTGCTCTTGCTTAAATATTTATTCAGCATTACTCCTGTAATTCTTCATTTTGTAGTAAGCTAGTGCTATGTACTCTATTTTTATTCGAGGAATTAGCTTTTTCAAAGAATTTGTTAAAATCTCCTATTCACCCCCCGGTTGATTAACTTGATCCTATAATTGGTATTAGAGCAAGGTGCCCCTTGTTCTGTGTGATTTAGTTTAATCGCCTGGAGTTTTAGTTATGTCGACCACAGGAAATTATCGAGGATCTACTCACAAGCCTATCTTCGATGGAAGTGATTACCCATACGGGAAGCACATAATGCGCCGCCACATCAAAGGCATCAACGCTGAACTATGGAGAATCATATTTGAGGACTTTAAAATTCCTAAAGCTGGTAAACTCACTCTTGAAGACCAAAGAAATGTTAATCTTGATGTGCAAGCTCAAGATATCCTCTACAATTACATCACAAAAGAGCAATTCAACCGCATCAGCAATCTGGGAATGGAAAAGGAGATTTGGGATGTTCGGTCGAAGGTTAATGAAGGTGTCACTACTCAGAGCAAGACATGAATGTATATTCTTCAAAGCCATTTCAATGACTTCAAGAGAAATGATGGTGAAAGTGTTCAAGAAACCTACTCGAGACTGGTTCCAATCACAAATGAACTACAAGGTCTCGGTGCAAAATATGTCACCAATCATGATGTTGTGAAGAAGTTGCTCAGATCCCTCGATGATTCATTTGATACTCTAGTCTGCATGATCCAAAACTCATGGAGCTACTGTGACGCCCCCGATTCAATCGTACACTAATCATACACGCAAACGTGTACGATCCCCCCCCCCCCCCCCCCCCCCCCCCCCCCCCCCCCCCCCCCCCCCCCCCCCCCCCCCCCCCCCCCCCCCCCCCCCCCCCCCCCCCCCCCCCCCCCCCCCCCCCCCCCCCCCCCCCCCCCCCCCCCCCCCCCCCCCCCCCCCCCCCCCCCCCCCCCCCCCCCCCCCCCCCCCCCCCCCCCCCCCCCCCCCCCCCCCCCCCCCCCCCCCCCCCCCCCCCCCCCCCCCCCCCCCCCCCCCCCCCCCCCCCCCCCCCCCCCCCCCCCCCCCCCCCCCCCCCCCCCCCCCCCCCCCCCCCCCCCCCCCCCCCCCCCCCCCCCCCCCCCCCCCCCCCCCCCCCCCCCCCCCCCCCCCCCCCCCCCCCCCCCCCCCCCCCCCCCCCCCCCCCCCCCCCCCCCCCCCCCCCCCCCCCCCCCCCCCCCCCCCCCCCCCCCCCCCCCCCCCCCCCCCCCCCCCCCCCCCCCCCCCCCCCCCCCCCCCCCCCCCCCCCCCCCCCCCCCCCCCCCCCCCCCCCCCCCCCCCCCCCCCCCCCCCCCCCCCCCCCCCCCCCCCCCCCCCCCCCCCCCCCCCCCCCCCCCCCCCCCCCCCCCCCCCCCCCCCCCCCCCCCCCCCCCCCCCCCCCCCCCCCCCCCCCCCCCCCCCCCCCCCCCCCCCCCCCCCCCCCCCCCCCCCCCCCCCCCCCCCCCCCCCCCCCCCCCCCCCCCCCCCCCCCCCCCCCCCCCCCCCCCCCCCCCCCCCCCCCCCCCCCCCCCCCCCCCCCCCCCCCCCCCCCCCCCCCCCCCCCCCCCCCCCCCCCCCCCCCCCCCCCCCCCCCCCCCCCCCCCCCCCCCCCCCCCCCCCCCCCCCCCCCCCCCCCCCCCCCCCCCCCCCCCCCCCCCCCCCCCCCCCCCCCCCCCCCCCCCCCCCCCCCCCCCCCCCCCCCCCCCCCCCCCCCCCCCCCCCCCCCCCCCCCCCCCCCCCCCCCCCCCCCCCCCCCCCCCCCCCCCCCCCCCCCCCCCCCCCCCCCCCCCCCCCCCCCCCCCCCCCCCCCCCCCCCCCCCCCCCCCCCCCCCCCCCCCCCCCCCCCCCCCCCCCCCCCCCCCCCCCCCCCCCCCCCCCCCCCCCCCCCCCCCCCCCCCCCCCCCCCCCCCCCCCCCCCCCCCCCCCCCCCCCCCCCCCCCCCCCCCCCCCCCCCCCCCCCCCCCCCCCCCCCCCCCCCCCCCCCCCCCCCCCCCCCCCCCCCCCCCCCCCCCCCCCCCCCCCCCCCCCCCCCCCCCCCCCCCCCCCCCCCCCCCCCCCCCCCCCCCCCCCCCCCCCCCCCCCCCCCCCCCCCCCCCCCCCCCCCCCCCCCCCCCCCCCCCCCCCCCCCCCCCCCCCCCCCCCCCCCCCCCCCCCCCCCCCCCCCCCCCCCCCCCCCCCCCCCCCCCCCCCCCCCCCCCCCCCCCCCCCCCCCCCCCCCCCCCCCCCCCCCCCCCCCCCCCCCCCCCCCCCCCCCCCCCCCCCCCCCCCCCCCCCCCCCCCCCCCCCCCCCCCCCCCCCCCCCCCCCCCCCCCCCCCCCCCCCCCCCCCCCCCCCCCCCCCCCCCCCCCCCCCCCCCCCCCCCCCCCCCCCCCCCCCCCCCCCCCCCCCCCCCCCCCCCCCCCCCCCCCCCCCCCCCCCCCCCCCCCCCCAGAGAAGAATAGGCGATATCTGGTGATCAAGGGGGGGCTTGCCTGGTTGCTCTAGCAAGTAGGGATCGTCAACAACGTAGTCGGACGGGGCACCAGCAGCTGCGTCGGTCTCGTAGTCTACCGGAGAGAAGAGGGGGAAGAAACAGTAAACACACGGCAATGATGCAACAGGGATGCATGGCATGTCTAAACGCAGAGCCAGGGTGATATACAGCCTATCTAAGAGCATTAGACATCTTAGGAATTTATTTGGATTTAATATATTAAAGTCATGCACTATTCACCTGCCAGAAATAGGCAAAAAGTTGCAAGTTCAGATGGTTAGAGGCATCCTACAGGTAAGTGGGTAGCGTATTTGGATTCGTCACATTTTTCTGACCATTTTTCATATATAAATTATTTTCATCGGAGCTACGGTTTAAAAGATATGATTTTCCAAAGTTTAAATGAATTTCTGGAATTATTTAATTAATTAAATTCGAATTATCCAAAACAGTGCGGGGATGACGTCATCGTGACGTGCTGCTGACGTCAGCGGTCAACAGCGGCTGACCGAAGTCAAACCTGACAGGTGGGACCCACCTGTCAGCCTCACAGTTTTAAACAGAGTTTAATTTAAACTAAATAGGATTAATTAGGGATGGGCCCCAGTGGTCAGTGACTGATTAGCGAGTTAATTAACTAATTAGCATTTTAAATATTGTTTTTATTTATTTTAAAAAATGTTTAAACGGGCGGGCCCCACATGTCGCCGACTGGGGCCAGCCTAGTCAGCGTGGACTGGGTCAACGGGCCACGTCGGACGGCCGCCGGAGTTGCTCCGGCGAGCCCGTGAGCGGTGGCCGAGCGCCGGCGAGGCTCGGGTTTGCTCTGTGGGTGGCCGTTTCGAGCACGGCCGGTGGCGTTCGAAAGCTGGCGACGTGTCGCATCGCGTGGGGGAGGTGGCTGGGTCGGGGGTCGCCGGAAACGGCGCCGGCGATGACCGCAGCGGCGACGGCGTTCGGGGCTTCACGGGAAACGGCGTCGGAGCGCGCGGGCGAGCAGAATAAGCAGCGGGGCAGCCCCCCCCCCCCCCCCCCCCCCCCCCCCCCCCCCCCCCCCCCCCCCCCCCCCCCCCCCCCCCCCCCCCCCCCCCCCCCCCCCCCCCCCCCCCCCCCCCCCCCCCCCCCCCCCCCCCCCCCCCCCCCCCCCCCCCCCCCCCCCCCCCCCCCCCCCCCCCCCCCCCCCCCCCCCCCCCCCCCCCCCCCCCCCCCCCCCCCCCCCCCCCCCCCCCCCCCCCCCCCCCCCCCCCCCCCCCCCCCCCCCCCCCCCCCCCCCCCCCCCCCCCCCCCCCCCCCCCCCCCCCCCCCCCCCCCCCCCCCCCCCCCCCCCCCCCCCCCCCCCCCCCCCCCCCCCCCCCCCCCCCCCCCCCCCCCCCCCCCCCCCCCCCCCCCCCCCCCCCCCCCCCCCCCCCCCCCCCCCCCCCCCCCCCCCCCCCCCCCCCCCCCCCCCCCCCCCCCCCCCCCCCCCCCCCCCCCCCCCCCCCCCCCCCCCCCCCCCCCCCCCCCCCCCCCCCCCCCCCCCCCCCCCCCCCCCCCCCCCCCCCCCCCCCCCCCCCCCCCCCCCCCCCCCCCCCCCCCCCCCCCCCCCCCCCCCCCCCCCCCCCCCCCCCCCCCCCCCCCCCCCCCCCCCCCCCCCCCCCCCCCCCCCCCCCCCCCCCCCCCCCCCCCCCCCCCCCCCCCCCCCCCCCCCCCCCCCCCCCCCCCCCCCCCCCCCCCCCCCCCCCCCCCCCCCCCCCCCCCCCCCCCCCCCCCCCCCCCCCCCCCCCCCCCCCCCCCCCCCCCCCCCCCCCCCCCCCCCCCCCCCCCCCCCCCCCCCCCCCCCCCCCCCCCCCCCCCCCCCCCCCCCCCCCCCCCCCCCCCCCCCCCCCCCCCCCCCCCCCCCCCCCCCCCCCCCCCCCCCCCCCCCCCCCCCCCCCCCCCCCCCCCCCCCCCCCCCCCCCCCCCCCCCCCCCCCCCCCCCCCCCCCCCCCCCCCCCCCCCCCCCCCCCCCCCCCCCCCCCCCCCCCCCCCCCCCCCCCCCCCCCCCCCCCCCCCCCCCCCCCCCCCCCCCCCCCCCCCCCCCCCCCCCCCCCCCCCCCCCCCCCCCCCCCCCCCCCCCCCCCCCCCCCCCCCCCCCCCCCCCCCCCCCATGACATGGCACCATCAAAGGGTGATCACTGTAGCTTAATACAGGGGGTGTTACAAATCTCCTCCACTACAAGAAATCTCGTCCCGAGATTTAGGAGGTAGAAAGAAACAAAGCGGGGTATTCATCGCGAAGAAGATCCTCGCGTTCCCAAGTGGCTTCATCCTCAGAATGGTTTGACCACTGAACTTTGAGGAACTTCATAACCTTCTGGCGTGTGCGACGCTCGGCTTGATCAAGAATGCGGACCGGATGCTCTTTATAAGAGAGGTCTTGTTGCAGTTCAAGCAATTCGTGATCTACTCCGCGGATAGGGTCTTTGAAGCAGCGGCGGAGTTGTGACACGTGGAACACATCGTGAACCTGAGAAAGGTTCGGTGGAAGTTCCAACTGATATGCCACTTTACCACGCCTTTCGAGAACATTGAAGGGACCAATATAGCGAGGAGCTAGCTTGCCCTTGATCCCGAATCGGTGTGCCTTTCATCGGTGTGACTCGAAGATAAGCCTTTTCGCCAGGTTGATAGACCATATCCTTGTGTTTGCGGTCATACTGACTCTTTTGACGTGACTGAGCAGTCTTCAAATGCTCGCGGACAACGCGAACTTGATCTTTGGCATGTTGGATAATATCCGGACCGAAAAGTGGACATTCCCCAGTTTCTGACCAATTCAGAGGGGTTCGGCACTTTCGTCCATACAATACTTCGAAGGGGGCCATCTTCAGACTGGCTTGATAGCTGTTATTGTAAGAGAATTTGGCATATGGGAGAGATTCTTCCCATTTCTTACCGAAGGATATGACACAAGCTCGAAGCATGTCTTCGAGAACTTGGTTGACTCGTTCAACTTGTCCTTGAGACTGAGGGTGAAAAGCGGTGCTGAACGACAGATGAGTTCCCATAGCTTCTTGGAAACTTGCCCAGAATCTTGAAGTGAATAAGCTGCCACGGTCTGAACTGATAACCAGTGGGATACCGTGAAGTGAAACAATTCTGGACATGTATAGAGTTGCGAGCTGACTAGCAGTGATTGTCTCCTTGATGGCTAGAAAATGTGCAACTTTGGAAAGTCGGTCAATGACGACAAGAATAGCATCATTACCTTTCTGTGATTTGGGAAACCCAGTGATAAAGTCCATTTCAACATGGTCCCATTTCCATTCAGGAATAGCAATTGGTTGCAGAGTTCCGGCGGGCCTTTGATGTTCTGCTTTGACGCGACGGCAAACGTCACATTCAGCAACATAGCGAGCAATGTCTTGCTTCATGTTTGACCACCAGAATCTCTGACGAATGTCTTGGTACATCTTGGTACTGCCGGGATGAATAGACAATGGAGTGTCGTGAGCTTCTTGCATGACCTCCTGAGTCATACCTAGGTTACCTTTTGAGGGGACCACTAGTCGACCTTTAAAGAACAGGGTGCCAGTATCATCAACGGTGAAGAACGAAGGCCTTCCTTCAGCGAGATAGCGCTTAATCTTGTGGGCTTGAGAGTCATAACCCTGCAGCGTCTTGATGCTTTCCACGAGATCTGGTTTAGCAACCAGGGTATTAAGAGAACCCTGGGAAACAACGTGGAGGTTCATTTTGTAGGATGCTTCGGGAGGGGGAGCGAGTGCTCCAGGAGGAACAATGTGGAGATTCAGTTTTCTGAATTCTTCAACAAGCGAAGGTTGAACTTCATGAACCTGGAGGTGATTGCAATAAGACTTGCGGCTCAAGGCATCGGCCATTACATTAGCCTTGCCAGGGGTATAAGAAATACCCAAGTTAAAATCCGCTACGGTCTCCATCCATCTCTGTTGACGGAGGTTCAGGTCTGGCTGAGTGAACAGATACTTCAGACTTTGATGATCGGTGAAGATCTCACAACGATTACCGAGAAGGTAATGTCGCCACTGTTTCAGTGCATGGATGACGGCAGCAAGCTCGAGGTCATGTACTGGGTAATTCTCTTCGTGCGGACGCAATTGATGCGAAGCATAAGCAATTACTCTGCGGTCTTGCATTAGGACACCGCCTAATCCTTGACGGGATGCATCACAATAGATGACAAAATCCTTCTGGGAATCAGGAGGGGCAAGCACTGGGGCAGAAGTTAGCTTGTCTTTGAGTGCCTGGAAACTTTCCTGACACTTTTCTGTCCAATCGAACTTGACGCCTTTATGAAGCAGGTTAGTCAGGGGCTTGGCGATCTTGGAGAAGTTCTCGACAAATCGACGGCAATAGCTGGCGAGTCCGAGAAAACTTCGAACTTGCTTGACGTTCTTTGGAGGAGTCCAATCAAGAATAGCCTGAACTCGCTCGGGGTTGACGGCAATACCATCCTTGGAGATGACATGCCCAAGGTATGTTACTTCGGGAAGCCAGAATTCACACTTGGAAAACTTAGCATATAATTGATGCTCTCGAAGTTTTTCCAGAACAAGTCGAAGATGTTCAGCATGTTCTTCTTTGTTCTTGGAGTATACTAGTATATCATCCAGGTAAACCACGACGAACTTGTCGAGGTACTCCATGAATATATAATTCATCAGGCGGGAGAACGTGGCTGGAGCATTGGTTAAGCCGAATGACATAACGGTGTACTCGTATGAGCCATATCGTGTAACAAAGGCGGTCTTTGGGATATCCTCTTCACGAACACGGATCTGGTGGTAACCCAACCTTAAGTCGAGCTTAGAGAACACTGATGAACCAGCCAGTTGATCATACAGATCGTTTATCCGAGGAAGGGGATATTTATTCTGAATAGTTGCTTGGTTGATAGGACGGTAATCTTGGACCAATCTGTTTGATCCATCCTTTTTCCTGACAAAGAGAGAAGGTGCTCCCCAAGTAGAGGAACTTGGACGAATGAAACCCTTACAAAGTGAAGCGTCGATTTCCTCCTTAAGTTCAAGGAGTTCATGCGGCGGCATCTTGTAGGGTCGCTTGGCGATAGGAGTGGTGCCTGGTTTCAAGTCGATGACAAATTCGACAGCTCGAGCAGGGGGTATCCCCGGGAGTTCTTCTGGGAAAACATCTTGGAATTCACGAACCACTGGGATGTTCTCAATGCCTTCAAGTGGTGATGTGTTTAACGCATTCAAGGCATAAAGCCTCACCTCGGCATTCTGGATGATTTGAGCGTGGTAGCTTATTATTTCATCAGAAGGGTGTAGAAGATGGACGATCTTAGTGGCGCAAACTATAGAAGGAGTATGCGCTTTCAACCAATCCATCCCGAGAATGAGGTCGATACTACAAGACTTTAGTATGAAAGGGGAGGCGTGAAATTCCAACCCTTCAATTTCAACGGTGACGTCGTTGCAA
Source organism: Thinopyrum obtusiflorum (assembly GCA_036873465.1). Taxonomy (NCBI): domain Eukaryota; kingdom Viridiplantae; phylum Streptophyta; class Magnoliopsida; order Poales; family Poaceae; genus Thinopyrum; species Thinopyrum obtusiflorum. The sequence goes on from JAAAWM010012008.1 coordinate 80,617, forward strand.
CCCATGGAGGTTTGACATTGGCCCGCGGGGGTGTGTATTAATATTGAGGTGCTCAGTTCTTCATATTTAATGCCATGCGTGAATGCAAACTCGGCTGACATGAATGAATGCGATGCTCCTGAATCAAATAAAACAGAAGCTGGTACGGAGTTAACAAGGAGAGTACCCATCACAGTAGCAGGCTAGTCTTGAGCTTCATTGTAATCAGTGTGGTTGACCTGAATACGCCCATAAGACTTGGCATTGTTGTTGCGGGGCTGAGTGTTCCCACGACCAGTGGCAGGAAGTGCCAGTTGGTTCCGGTCCTGAGTGCAGTTCCTGGAGAAATGACCTGGCTGCCCACACTTGTAGCACAGACTATCATTGGGATTGGGAGCAGGGGCTCGGGGTGGTGCAGCTGGAAGTCTTGGCTGCCTAGGTGGTGGAGGCAGACGCGGTGTAGTATAGGACTGTCTTGGAGCAGGTGCAGCTGGACGGTACACGCTGTTTGGAATCCAGATCCGACGCTTCTGTGCAGGCTGGCTCGAAGATGAACCGGTGTCACGATTGCGCCTAAGAGATCCCTGGTGTGACTGCAGACCAGTCTCGACCTGGATAGCCTTGTTCACCAAGATGGAGAAGTTGTCAAATTCATGCACAAGGAGTGCTAGCTTGATGTCAGCTTGAAGTCCTTCATGAAACTTTTCCTGACGGCGAGCATCAGTGGGAATGTCTTCTTCAGCATAGCGGGATAATTCCAGAAACTCCCGCTGATAAGCTTCCACTGTCTTATTGCCCTGAGTGAGGTTGCGGAACTCTTGCTTCTTCCTGTCCATGATTCCCTGAGGAATGAAACGGGCACGGAAGGCAGCTTGGAAATCCGGCCAAGTGATGACTGTGCCAGCTGGTTGAGTGCGTCTGTGGCTGTCCCACCATTGAGCAGCGGGGCCCTTGAGAAAGAAGGAGGCGAAGGTGACATAGTTTGCAGGGGCAACGCCACCAGATTCCAACTCATAGGTGATGTCGCGAAGCCAGTCATCCGCATCTAGGGGCTGAGTTGAGCCGCGGTAGATGGTTGGGTTGAGGCGCATAAAGTCCTGCAGAGTCCCTGGGCCTGGATATTGGTTCATATTGGGACGAGGAAACTGATCCATGATCCCTTGCATGAACTGACGTTGCAGTTCAAATTGCTGCACCATTCCAGCCATATAGTTCGGCGGTGGTGGATCGTTGGCACCACGGCCACGACCACGACCAGCGGGTCTAACCATCCTGCTAAATTGCAACAGGGGGTAGTTTAGTAAAAGCAAGCGCGAGTGTTTAGTGACAAGCATGATGTAACACGACAACAATCCAGCAGTGCAATAGATACTTAACAGTAGTCAATTATGACATACAGATCCATACACAGAGTCGGGTTCATGCGGACAGCATAACGACGCAATTTCATAAACTAGGCATGCTAGGCGGCGCGCAGGCACGCGGTAAGGAAGTACACAACGAGACATAGCAAAGGCTACATCCACGTCGGGGAAAACTGGTGGGGCGAGGAATCTGCAAGTGACAATACAGGGTGCCCTCGATAAAAGGATCCTGTAAGCAGAACCTGGCCCACAACCTTGAAGCAAGGGGGGAAATTTTCAGAACTTCGGTGGATGTGATCACGAGACCCTAAGTGTCGGCGTTAGTAAAATTTATTTTAACCCGAGTAGAAGAGAGATCAGAACCCCAGAGTATAGACGAGGAATAAAAGATCCTAATACCACCCAGTTGGCGACGTGGGCCCGTAAGCCACACAGCCAAGTTAGTAAATTAGTTTTCGATGTCTAGACTCAACTTCGGCTAAGGATTTGGAAAGGGGGATTCCTACAGGCAGTCGGCTCTGATACCAACTTGTGACGCCCCCGATTCAATCGTACACTAATCATACACGCAAACGTGTACGATCAAGATCAGGGACTCACGGGAAGATATCACAACACAACTCTAAAAACATAAATAAGTCATACAAGCATCATAATACAAGCCAGGGGCCTCGAGGGCTCGAATACAAGTGCTCGATCATAGACGAGTCAGCGGAAGCAACAATATCTGAGTACAGACATAAGTTAAACAAGGTGCCATAAGATGGCTAGCACAAACAGGGATACAGATCGAACAAGGCGCAGGCCTCCTGCCTGGGATCCTCCTAACTACTCCTGGTCGTCGGCGTCCTGGACGTAGTAGTAGGCTCCGTCCTGGTGGTAGTAGTCGTCGAAGGCGGCGTCTAGCTCCTGGGCTCCAGCATCTGGTTGCAACAACTAGCAAGACAGAAAAGGGGGAAAAGAGGGGGAAAGCAACCGTGAGTACTCATCCAAAGTACTCGCAAGCAAGGAGCTACACTACATATGCATGGGTATATGTATAAGGAGGCAATATCGGTGGACTGAACTGCAGAATGCCAGAATAAGAGGGGGAAAGCTAGTCCTGCCGAAGACTACGCTTCTGGCAGCCTCCATCTTGAAGCAATAGAAGAGAGTAGTTGGTAAGTTCACCAAGTATCAACGTATAGCATAATCCTACCCGACGATCCTCTCGTCGCCAACTTGCGAGAGAGCAACCCCCGGGTTATATCTGGCACTTGGAAGGGTGTGTTTTATTAAGTATCCAGTTCTAGTTGTCATGAGGTCGGAATACAACTCCGGGTCGTCCTTTTATCGAGGGACACGGCTATTCGAATAGATAAACTTCCCTGCAGGGGTGCACCACATATTCCCCAACACGCTCGATCCCCTTTGGCCGGACACACTTTCCTGGGTCATGCCCGGCCTCGGAAGATCCACACGTCGCAGCCCCACCTAGGCACAACAGAGAGGTCAGCACGCCGGACTAATCCTATGCACCCTGGGGTCTGGGCCCATCGCCCAGTGCCCTCCTGCACGTTGCGAACGCGGCCGCGAGTAGACCTAGCAACCCACACGATCACGGCGGTTACGTTAACGCGGTCCAACATGGCGCGCGCCGCTCAGTCGCTGACGTCAAGAAGGCTTCAGCTGATACCACGACGCCGGGATACCCATAACTACTCCCGCGTAGTTGGTTAGTGCGTATAGGCCAATGGCCAGACTCAGATCAAATATCCAATCTCGTTAAACATGTTATTATGAGATCACCGCAGACAACGACCAGGGCCAGGCCCACCTCTCTCCTAGGCGGTCTCAACCTGCCCTGCCGCTCCACAACAAAGAGTCACTTAGGGAGCCGTCGAGATAGCTAGTCCCTTCAGCCCCCATTCGTGAATCACCTGCGGGTGCTCCACGAGCCGACCCGACTTTAGTATCCATCTGAGGTCACATGTAATAAGTAGTAAATATATCCGCAATCGCCACCCGTGGCGAGCACGGCCCAAATAATATAGCATAGCCGACAAACGAGAATGTAGGGCCACTGATGACAAACTAGCATCCTACACTAGGCATTTAGGATTGTAGGTAAGGTATCAATAACAGTAGCAACAATGACAGGCTATGCAGCAGAATAGGATTAACCGAAAGCAGTAACATGCTACACTACTCTAATGCAAGCAGTATAGAGAAGAATAGGCGATACCCCCCCCCCCCCCCCCCCCCCCCCCCCCCCCCCCCCCCCCCCCCCCCCCCCCCCCCCCCCCCCCCCCCCCCCCCCCCCCCCCCCCCCCCCCCCCCGTTTAAATGAATTTCTGGAATTATTTAATTAATTAAATTCGAATTATCCAAAACAGTGCGGGGATGACGTCATCGTGACGTGCTGCTGACGTCAGCGGTCAACAGCGGCTGACCAAAGTTAAACCTGACAGGTGGGACCCACCTGTCAGCCTCACAGTTTTAAACAGAGTTTAATTTAAACTAAATAGGATTAATTAGGGGTGGGCCCCAGTGGTCAGTGACTGATTAGCGAGTTAATTAACTAATTAGCATTTTAAATATTGTTTTTATTTATTTTAAAAAATGTTTAAATGGGCGGGGCCCACATGTCGGCGACTGCGGCCAGCCCAGTCAGCGTGGACTGGGTCAACGAGACCCAGTGGGGCCCCGGGTCAGTGGCACGGGCGGTGGGGCCCGCGGGCCACGTCGGACGGCCGCCGGAGTTGCTCCGGCGAGCCCGTGCGCGGTGGCCGAGCGCCGGCGAGGCTTGGGTTTGCTCTGTGGGTGGCCGTTTCGAGCACGGCCGGTGGCGTTCGAAAGCTGGCGACATGCCGCGTCGCGTGGGGGAGGTGGCTGGGTCGGGGGTCGCCGAAAACGGCGCCGGCGACGACCGCAACGGCGACGGCGTTCGGGGCTTCGCGGGAAACGGCGTCGGAGCGCGCGGGCGAGCAGAATAAGCAGCGGGGCAGCAGCGCCGGGTCTCCAGGAGCGCACTAGCGCAGACAGGCGAGGCCGTTAGGGCTCGGGAGTGCAGCGCTCGCAGCCATGGCGCTGACCGGAGCTCGGCTCGGTCGGGGACTAGCTAGCGGGTGCGCGAGGGCACAGGGAGAGAGGGAGAGGGACGGAGGTGCTCACAGCGAGCTTGTAGGTGAGCTTAGTGGGCTCGGGGGAGGCGCGGTGAGGCCGGAATCGTCGCCGGAGTCCGTCAGGGCAGAGGAGGAAGACGGGCTCGGGGACGAAGCTGCGGTGGTCGTCTGCTTTGGTTCGTCGGTGCAGACGGCGTAGACGAGGTCGGCGAAGCTCGTGGACACGGCAGGGAAGCGAGAGGGGCACGGTGGCCGCGGCTAGCCGGCGTCCATGGCGGCGGTGGCGCTCGGTTGGGGTGGAGCAGAGGGAGGAGAGGGGGAAAGTGAGCGAGGGGGAGCCAGGGGGGTCCGGGGCGCTGCTCATATGTGCGGCAGTCGCGGCGACGCGCTGTCGACCGCGAGGGAGGGGGGCCTGGGCGCGCGCGCGTGCGCGCGCTAGCTGTTCGACAGCGGCCGGGGAGGGGACGGCGCGGGATGGGCTGGGCCAGCACTGTGGCCACTTGGCCCAGTAGCCGTGGGCCGTGGGCCGTTTTCCTTTTTCTTTTTTTATTTTCTGTTTCTCTTTTCTTTTCTCTGTTTTCTCCATTCTTTTCATTCCAAAAGAGTTTTGCAAAATATGAAAACTAGTCCAATAAATACAGTGCACTATTAGCCACTGATATAAATTGGTTTTGAGTCCAAACATTTTCATATAGATTTGATTTAATTAAAAAGGCATTAAATAGGGTTGTCTTGCTGCTGTTTCTATCTGTTCAAGCCACCTAAATATTTTAGTTAGCATTGCTGCTAATTTTATATTTGCCTCTAGACTATCTGCAACATGATGAGCATTTTTGTTTCTGGATTTGAAACAACTTTTATTTTCACTTTTAGTTTTAATTCAAATTTGAATTGGAATTTGAACAGGGATATGTTGCTAATGATGATTAAGCACTGTTAATCATGATGACATGGCACCATCAAAGGGTGATCACTGTAGCTTAATACAGGGGGTGTTAGAGCTACCATACTATGAATGCAATAGATGTCCTAGAGAGACTTAACACTCATGAGCTGCAAATTGAAGAAAAACATGAACTGTATGCCTCAAGCTATAGAAAAAGTCATGCTCTGAAAGCAAAGGCTATTTCTTCATCTAAAGAAGAAGCTTCCTCTGATGGCTCTGTTGATCCTAAATATTTTGGCAAAGAACTCGCTCTACTAGTGAAGATGTTTGGTGGCTTCGAGACAAACCGCTACAAAAAGTTCTCAAAGGGTGATTCTAAGAAGTCTTCAAGCTCAAAGTCCTCAAGCACAAATTCTTCAAGTGACCTGAAGAAACATACCTGCTTCAAGTGCAAAAAGACTGGACACTATATTGCAAACTGTCCATTGTGGAAAGAAGCTAGGAAGGAAGTCAAATCCAATAGCAAGCAGAAATCTAAGAAGAAAGAGAGGTCAAGTTCCAAGTCCAAGTCTTCGTCAATGAAGAAAAGAAACTCTCACACTGCTCACACCTATCTTGGAAGGGAAATGGATTCAGAAGATAAAGAATCTAATACTGAAGAAGTCTCTGAAGTCGAGTTTGTCGAGGAATCTGATTCCGGCATGGCTGGGATTGCACGTGCATCATTGCCAAGGTGTCGATCAATCTTCCTCAACCACGACAGCGATGATGACATTACTCCCATGTGCTTCATGGCCAAGGCCTCAAAGGGCTATGTCTCCGGAGGCACTACATGGGTGATGGATAGTGGTTGTACCAATCATACGACCAGAGATAGAAGCATGTTGGCTAATTCCTCCCTAAGATCTTTTTCATGGAAGAACAACACATTTGCCGACAGCAGCAAAGGAAAGGTAATTGGGTCAGGTAAGGTTGCCATCACAAGGGATAAACATATTGATGAAGTTTTGCTCATTGAATCCCTTGGATACAATCTTATGTCTGTTACTATGCTATGTGAACTGGATATGCTTGTCTTATTCACTAAGTATGGTTGCAAAGTCATCATGGAATCTGACTATTCATAGGTCTTCAAAGGTGTTAGAAGAGGTAACTTGTATATTGTAGATTTCTATAAAGGTCCATCAGTTGCCACTTGTCTGCTTGCAAAAGCAACTGAGGGCTGGCTATGGCACCGAAGACTTGGTCATGCAGGCATGACAAATTTACAAAAGCTGGTCAAGCACAAGCACATCAAAGGATTGACGATGTCAAGTTCAACAAGGATTGGCTGTGTAGTGCATGTGAAGCTGGGAAGCCAGTGAAGACAAAGCAACCAGCGAAGACTATCATGACTTCAATTCGTCCACTTGAACTTCTTCATATGGACTTATTCGGATCACAACACTACAAAAGCTTTGGTGGTAATTCTTATGGACTCGTAATTGTCAATGATTTTTCTTAATTCACCTATGTTTATTTTCTTGAAGATAAAGCGAAGACCCAGGAATGCTTCAAAAGGTTCACTCCAAGAGCTCAAAATGATTATGAAGTCATCATCAAGCATGTGAGAAGTGATAATGGCATGGTATTCCTCTATGAGTATGGCATCACTCATGAGTTCCTAGCTGCCTACACACCACAACAAAATGGTGTTATGGAATGCAAGAACAGGACTCTCATCGAGATGGCTTGCACCATGCTTGATGAATTCAAGACCCCAATCAGATTTTGGGCTGATGCTATCAACACTGCGTGTCATATCATCAATAGAGTATATCTTCATAAATTCCTCAAGAAGACTTCATATGAGCTCATCACTGGTAAAAAACCCAATGTGAGTTATTTGCATGTCTTTGGTACACCGTGCTACATTTTTTATAACCATCATAACTCCAGGTTTACACCCAAGGCACATGAGGGATTTTTACAAGGTTATGGCTTAAACTCGCATACCTACATAGTCTTCAACAACTACTCATGTAAAGTTTAAGAAACTGTGGATGTGCCATTTGAAGAATCTAACGGCTCTCAAAAAGAGCACCTGCCACCTATGATAGATGAAATTCCTCCTGTTGAAGCAATAAAGTCTATGGGCATTGGGAAGCCTATCAAAGAACAAGCCTCTACTTCCCAAGCCGCTCATGCACCTAACACTCCTATTCAAGCACAAGCTTGTCCCAAAAAAGATGGTGCTCATGCCGAAGAAAATGCTAATAATGAAGAAAAATGCTTATCATGAAGAAAATCATGAAGATCCTGATCAACAAAGGCTTCAACGGCTCAATGGTCCACATCATCCAAGGCTAGCAAGACAAGTTCAAGTCGACAAAATCCACGATGACATCAACAACCTAGGTCATCACACTCATTCCCGTGCTCGTTTGGCTAACTTTTGGGTGAGTTTTTCTTTTGTGGCAATTCTAGAACCGACCAAGGTTGATGAAGCATTTGAGGAACCGGAATGGATGATGGCAATGCAAGAAGAATTGGAGCAATTTGAGCGCAATAAAGTGTGGAATTTGGCCGATGACCAGATCCAACAAAGCACAATGTCATCGGTACCAAATGAATATTATGCAACAAGCAAGACGAAGATGGTGAAGTTGTGAGGAATAAAGCTCTACTTGTGGCACAAGGCTACACTCAGGTCGAAGGTATTGACTTCGGTGAGACATATGCACCTATTGACTGGTTCGAAGCAATTCGTATCTAACTTGCCTATGCTAACCATCATAATATATTGCTATATCAAATGGATGTGAAAAGTACATTCCTCAATGTTAATATCAAGGAAGAAATATATGTGAAGCAACCACCAGGTTATGAAGATCCAAAGTGTCCTAACAAAGTCTTCAGACTTCACAAGGCACTCTATGGGCTCAAGCAAGCTCCCCGACCTTGGTATGCTTGCCTCAAGGATTTTTTGAAGTCCAAAGGCTTCAATCTAGGATCTTCTTACCCCACTCTCTTCACTAAATCATATGATGGTGAATTATTTGTGTGCCAAACCTTTGTAGATGACATTATCTTTGGCTGCACTAACCAATGTTACAGCGAAGAATTTGTAAAGATGATGTACAAGAATTATAAAATGTCCATGACGAGCGAATTGAAATTCTTCCCTAGACTAAATATTCATCATCAGAAGAATGGCATGTTCATCTCTCAAGAAAAGTACCTCAAAGACTGCCTGAAGAAATTTGGCACACAAGATTGCAAAGGCATCCAGCCCCCCCCCCCCGACGAAAATGGTAAACCGTTCGATCAAAATGTATATCACTCCATGATTGGCTCCCTTCTACATTTATGTGCATCTAGGCCTGATATTATGCTTAGCGTTTGCATGTGTCCATGTTTTCAAGCCACACCAAAGGAATCGCATCACCTCGCTGTGAAACGAATTCTTCAATATTTGGTTCTGACCCCCACATTAGGCTTATGGTATCCTAAAGGAGCATAGTTTGACCTCATTCGATATTCAGATTTAGACTATGCTGGTGACCATGTGGATCGAAAGTCTACATCAGGAACATGTCATTTCCTTGAAAGATCACTGGTGTGCTGGTAATCAAAGAAGCATTACTGTGTATCTCTCTCCACTGCAGAAGCCGAATACATTGCTGCAGGTGCCTGTCATTCACATCTCCTCTGGATGAAGCAAACACTCATGGACTATGGCGTCAATGTGAAGAAAATCCCACTGCTCTGCGACAATGAAAGTGCAATCAAGATTTCACACAATCCAGTGCAACACTCAAGAATGAAGCACATCGACACCAGGCATCATTTTCGCATAGATCATGTCTTGAAAGAACACATTGTCATCAGTCATGTGAAGATGGAGAAGCAACTTGCAGATATCTTCATGAAGCCTTTAGATGAGAAAAAGGTAATGTGTGTTACGGTGTGAGCTAAATATCTTAGATTCTTTGAACGTGTTGTAAGCATACACACATCCTAACGCTTATGCTTAATTGAATACTTAGTTGTGCAACACATGAAGAAATTGTAATCTTCTCTCAATGAAGTATTAAACTCCTGATGTGAAGAAATTAATGAAAAAGTTGACTCACGGAACTCTACTGATAGTTCTACGAAGTTCTAGGTCATTAAATTTTGCACGATGGGTAATGCCACCACCACCTTGTGTTATTTATTTGTTTTGTCCTACTTCTTTAGTAGTATTGGATTTAGTCCTCAATGTTATTCACTTATAGCTATTTTTTTGATTTGAGTCTTTCTAAGTGAATGTCTTTGGACCCTACCCCTCTATGTTTATCTTATCCAATCTACTCCAATTCTTCATATGCATTCTATTGAAACTACTCAAATTCTTCAATGTGCCCTTGACAGCGAAGAATTTATGAGCAAAATTTTAAATCAAATTTTTTTGGCTTATGCCACATTTACCACTGTCATGAGCTCAACTCAGATAAGCATTTACTCTGGATGATCACCGCTTGTGCAGTGAATCCCAACCATCAGGGCTTATCCCACAATCAAAATCGGAATGGCACGCCGTCCCCTCACTATATATACACTTCCAAAATCACTTTCACCCATGACCTCATCCTCTCACTCCCAAGCTCTCTTGAAACTCTAGTGCCGCCGCTGGATTCATCATCATCGGAGAAGGACGTGCTTAGCCGCCACTATTTCTTTGACGCTGCCTTCCTCGCCAACCGTGCAACATCTTCTGCCGCCGTCACCGTAGAAGTTCTTCGATGCCAAGTTCGGGCTCAAATGACAGATCTGTGTTTCTTCATCTTCCTCAAAGCATTGTTCATCTGGTTCATTGTTGCGGTAATAATTTCTGATTTTTACTGCTTCGTTTGATCTTTACAGTAAAACATCTTAGCATAGAGCTAGTTTATAGGTTCAAATTCTTCAGCACTTCCAATTTTGCATCTTTGCCTCAGATCTATTTTCTCACAAAGTCATTTTGTTTCATGATTCCTCATTTGTGCATATTATTCAATCTGTACAAGTTTGGCACCATCATGATAAAATTCTTCAGTGAAATTCTTTACAAGGCAAACATTCAAAATCTTCATCGAAAAATGGATATCTCTTGAATTTCAATCTGAGAATGCATATGACCATATCTACTTTGCCCGCATCTAAATTCTTGACAGGTATCATGTCTGTTACGGAATCCTATGGTTCTAAAAGTCTGAATTCATTTGCGGCATTTCTAGATTAGCAGTTGAATTCTTCAGGGGCCTGCTCAAAGAAAAACGTCTATGAAGCATCTTCCAACCAGATTGTGTGCACGCCTATGGCACCCTGGCTCAGAGGAACTGGAACACCCCATATTCTAGCCCAGAGATCAAGTCTTCTGGAATACGACACTACTTAGCATAGAACAAATTACCTCATTATTACAAATGATATGAGTACAAGGGTGTGATATTACAACAGGTTACATCGGCACGGCGACACTACGCCTGCTAAGGTAGCTCTATGCTAGAAGTGGAAACTCTCGTACTAGAATACTTCTAGCAGAGGAACAACGACGAAGGTGATGGACTCCACTCCATAGGGACTCTGGCTGGGACACATCCTAGAGTGCAAACTCGGGGTCCTCAACAAGCAATCAATCATGGCATCACCTGCAATCTGGCATGACATGCCAGGTGAGTACTTTGAATGTACTCGCAAGCTCACATCAACCAAAACAATCAAGACAAACAATAGCATGGCAATTACAGGTTAATTTATGATCATGATTCAACTAGAACAACATGAGCATGGCATATACATATAATTCATGATATGAACATGATGATACTAGCACTAGCTTGAGAGAGGGTGTCGATGTTTAAGCTCCCTTGGACCAACTTACTCTGCTCGGAGGTTATCTCGTAACTACCATATGTCTCCAACTTACCATCATGAACATCACATGATTACCTCTGGATCAACCAAGCTTGGTATGAACTATACCATCGTGATCATCACATGACCACATGGAGCTTGATCTCTACCTGTGATCATCGCATGACCACATAAAGATCAACCAACTTCTTTCCTCATGCAACCGGGGTTGTTAATTATCCAGGTTATTATTACTGTTGACCCATAGTGTGACCTACTACGAACTATGTCCATAACTGAGGACGCGGCTATCGATAGATTATACACTCTGCAGAGGTTAGTACACAGTACCCACACCACGGAACTCATGGCCTTGTGCTCCCATTCGGGTGGACCAACAATGTTCCGACAAAACCAATCTATTGCATGACACTCTCCCGGCCACTCTGACAAACTCCCCTTTGGGCTATGTCATGGGTGGCCTCGATGTCAACTCGTGACATCCGCCACCTTTGTGGCTGCCACCGTCGTGGCCAAAACAAAAACATCATCCCAAACGGGGACCTCGGTACCATAAAACTCGGGCACACAAGGTTATGGCCACTTACCTGATCAGGGTAGCGCGCACCCATAACCTTCCCTAGTAGGAGGCACCGGTGAGAGGCATGACAATAGACCGCATTAGGGCCTCCCCATCCAAGCAAGTGTGGTTGCACTGGTGAGCTCGATCGGTGGCACCATGACTCAGCCAACAGATTTGTTCAAGTTTGATTAAGGTCAGGTTCAACTTGAATGGTGATGAGATGAGTCATAATAACATAATGAAATAAAAATACATATGAGCATGATATCAGTGTAACCATGGATGGGCAACATAACCATTCAACAACATACCATCAACAATGATAAATCTTTTATTCTATGGGATGCAAATGAGCATAGCATCACGATGATCATGAATATCACAAGTATTTTCATATCAAACCATAATGATTCATATGAACATATCATTATCACTAGCATCTGAAATAATTACAAGAATGAAACATAATAATAATAACATTAGCAATTAATCGTATCACTTACTAGATGAAAATGAACATGGCATAAGCATGGACATGGATTCACAAGCATATCCGAGGCATTAACAAAATCATTAAATGAGCAAGCAATTATTTAAATATTCAAGTGGAAACCATGGCTACTACAATGCCATCATGCAAGTGGCTGTTGTGGCTTGCCTGGGGATGAAGGATTCAACGGGAATAAGTGCGAAGCACTCGTGGAAAAATTTGCCGGAAAAGTTTCCCTCTCGAAGGGGGCTGAATAAGGGCAGGGGCAAAATGGTCATTTTTAGAATGTTACCACATGGTGAAAATGATACCAATAGAACGGGCTTGATGAATAGAGAACGTGGGCTTTTGAATCACCTGAATCGGAGTCACGGTTAAAAAGTTGTGGTCGTTCGTTCGTTAGGCAGAAATCAAATAAAACTTATTCATTTCTGCTCTTAACCAGTGAACGTTCACAATATAAGGGTTTCAGCCGGTGGCTGGAAACATAAGGCACACTTTGCGGAAATACGCTTTCATCAAAGTGAAGATGTATTTTAAACCAAAGCCACAGCGAAATACGCTTTTGGGCAACCGAAGACGTAATCACTAGAAGTGTGCTTCCACTTAAGCTTGTGGGGCCGGCCTGTTCGGCCACTGACGCGTGGGGTTGAGGGGAGGTGGGGTCCGCCTGGCTAGGCCTTCTTCTTCCTCCCGCACCTATGCACTCCTGGCCGAGGGAGCTGCCCACCCCGATAACGACCATCGGCGATTCCGGCCACCGTACGGGATGCGCGACCTACCAAAATGATCAGGGGGCCGAGCTGCATCGGGAGCACGGGAACAGGGAGAGCCTCAGCCACGGCGGGACATGGCTTCGGCTATCTCCGAGGAGCACAGCACAACCGCGGAGAAGGAGCTAGGGGGTGATGGGGAGCTTTGTGGTGACCCAGAGGGAGCTCAGGTGAGGTTTGGAGTGAGGATGGGCCCCTGCATTGCCCAAATTTAGGAGGAGGCCGACGGCGGACATGGCGGCAATGGGAGGGCAGGGGAGCTCCTCAAGCTCAGTTGAATGGTTGGGGAGGCTGCTAGGAGGGAGGAGAGGAGGTTGAGATGCCCGGGAGGCCTCGGGGAGGGCTTATATAGCCGCGGTGAGATGCCCATGTCCGGAAGCCGCCGCAGACAGGCACGCGCGGAGAGGTTGATGGTGACGAGAGAGGGGTAGCGGAGCGCCAGAGGAGGGCAGACGCGGTAGCGGCAAAGTTCGGTCGGCCACCACAGCCAAACAGTGCCGCGGGCAGGGCTACCGTGGCATGAGGAGGGCGAAGGACGAGGGGGCCAGGGCTGGGGAGCGAACGCGTGGCTACGGTGGTGCTCTAGGACATGCTGGGACGCGCAGAAGCGGCTGGGAGAGAGGTGCCCGAAGCTAAACGATGCAGAGCACGAGGCCAACGCATGCCAGTTACGCAGTCACCACATGGCCTGGCGCTCTGAGGGCACGCGGGACTAGAAAAAGGTGTCTACCGTGTAGTCCATGCGTCCTGGGACCCTCCTGAGGTGATAGCTCAAAGAAATCGAATGTGTGCTGATGGGAGTGATCGACTGAGGTTTGCTGTAGCAAACTGGAGTATGATGTTGTGGTCAAATAGGATGGGATAAGAGCTAACCAGGATGTCACAGGGGTTTAGGGTAGGAAGGACTATAATCCTATGGATTTTGAAAATATTTGGACCAGGATTTATCATAGTTGCTTTACAACTACAAAATCTGGCCCAGAAACCATATCATGAAGCTGCACTCACATGGAGTGTTGGATCGAGCTGAAATTTGGTGGAGTATAATCATTTGGTCATATGAAGGCACCATAAAAATTTCATACCATTTCGATAAACATAAATGGTACTTCCTTTACAATGCTTTCCTCAGGACAAAAACTTAGGGGAATATTGTGGAGAAAATTACTTGGCAAAATGATGTGAATTTTGGCTTGCTCAAATTATATAGGGATGTTTAGGTCCTGGATTAATTTCATAATTTTTGAAGCAATATAAAATATAGTTGCTTCACAAACTGAAACTATGACTAGAAACAAAGATTTGAAGTTGTGCTCACATAGATTGTCGGATGGAGATGAAGTTTGGTGGGGAGTAATGATTTGATCATATGGATGATCTACCAAAATTTCAACACATTTGGGTAAGCCTAGCTAGTACTTCCTTCACAAAGCTTCTCTCTAGCCAGAAACTTTGGAAATTTGCTGAGGAAGATTTACTAGGCAAATGAAGCTGAATTTTGGCATGTGGCAATTATTTGGGTATGAAAGAGTGCTCAAAAAGTTTGAAGGCAATCAAGAAAATATAAATGGCACTTCCTTCACAAAGTGTCACACTGGATAGAATAGTAAATGAATATTCCTGAATTATTTTTGAACTAGGCAAGGATGGATTTTGACATATTAGTGGAAGATATGATCCAAAGAATTTATGAGAATTTTGTGGGAATTTTGGGAATGACAGAAATATAGGTTGCTTCACAACCTAGGGCAAACAGGGTTATTCCTGTAATTAAAAAAGGAATATTCCCAAGAAATAAATATTGGGGTTGGGCTAATATGGAAATAATATGGTCTTGGGGTAGATTTGGGAGTGACAAGCCACTTGGAAGTGGCAGGAGAGAATATCTTCCCAGGTTTCAAGACCACAGAGCCACCGAAAAGGAAATCCAAATAAAAATTTGAAGAAATCCAAAAGAAAAAGAATGGGCCAAAAATCAGGGTGTTACAACACCTAAATCTGCAAAGAAAGCAATGTCTTCAGCAGCACCCAGAAAAGGTGGAAAGAAGCGCAGTTCGAACACTCCAAAAGATATTCCAGAAGAAATTGCTGCCGACTATAGAACCCCCGATGAAGGTGAAACTGGAAATCAATGTAAAAGTCACCAGCAGAAGATCGGGAGATACTCGGCAAGACAATGGTTTGAGTACAGATTTGTCAATGATCTATGATATGTCTCCATCGTATCTACTTTTCCAAACTCTTTTGCCCTTGTTTTGGACTCTAATTTGCATGATTAGAATGGAACTAACCCGGATTGACGATGTTTTCAGCAGAATTGCCTTGGTGTTATTTTTGTGTAGAAATAAAAGTTCACGGATTGACCTGAAAATCTGTGGAGAATATTTTTGGAATATATAAAAAATATTGGTGAAAGAATCAACCAGAGGGGGCCCACCAGGAGTCCACAAGGGTGGGGGGTGCGCCCTACCCCCCTGGGCGCACCCCCTAGCTTGTGGGTCCCCTAGACCTCCTCCGACCTCAACTCCAACTCCATATAACCCTATCTGGGGAGGAAAAAATCAAAGAGAAGAGTTCATCGTGTTTCACGATACGGAGCCGCCGCCACCTCCTGTTCTTCCTCGGGAGGGCAGATCTGGAGTCTGTTTTGGGCTCCGGAGAGGGGAAATCGATGCCGTCGTCATCTCCAACCATCCTCCATCACCAATTTCATGATGCTCACTGCCGTGCGTGAGTAATTCTATCGTAGGCTTGCTGGACGATGATGGGTTGGATGAGATTTACCATGTAATTGAGTTAGTTTTGTTAGGGTTTAATCCCTAGTATCCACTATGTTCTGAGATTGATGCTGATATGACTTTGTTATGCTTAATGCATGTCACTAGGGCCCGAGTGCCATGATTTCAGATCTGAACCTATTATGTTTTCATGAATATATATGTGTTCTTGATCCTATCTTGCAAGTTGTAGAGATCTATTACGTGTTATGATCCGCATACCCCAAGGTGAGAATAATTGGGATTCTTTCCGGCGATTACCGTAGTTTGAGGAGTTCATGTATTCACTAAGTGCTAATGCTTTGGTCCGGTTCTCTATTAAAAGGAGGCCTTAATATCCCTTAGTTTCCATTAGGACCCCGCGGCCACGGGAGGGTAGGACAAAAGATGTCACGCAAGTTCTTTTCCATAAGCACGTATGACTATATACAGAATACATGCCTACATTATATTGATGAATTGGAGCTATTTCTGCATCACCCTATGTTATAACTGTTGCATGATCAATGCCATCCGACATAATTATTCATCACTGATCCGTTGCCTACGAACTTTTCACATATTGATCTTTGCTAAGTTACTTTGTTGTTGCCACTGTTATAATTACTACAAAACTGCTACTATTACTTTTGCCAACGTTACCATTACTTCCATACTACTTTGCTATTTAATATTTTGCTGCAGATATTAAGTCTTTCAGGTGTTGGTGAATTGACAACTTAGCTGCTAATACTTGAGAATATTCGTTGGCTCCCCTTGTGTTGAATCAATAAATTTGGGTTGAATACTCTACCCTCGAAAACTGTTGCGATCCCCTATACTTGTGGGTTATCAAGACCTTTTTCTAGCGCCGTTGCCGGGGAACATAGCTCTATTCTCTGAGTCACTTGGGATTTATATCTGTTGATCACTACAAAAATTTGAAAGATACTAAAACCAAGATCTATCCCTCAACTATGAGGACAGGTAAGGAACTGCCATCTAGCTCTGCACTTGATTCACCATCTCTTTTGAGTAAGCTTGCAACACCACCACCTGCTATGAGTTCTGCTATGTCACATGTTATTGATGATGCTGCTTCTCCTATGAATATGAATGATGCTATGAATGACGCTATTGATGATGCTAGTACTATGCTTGATAATACTGTGCCATTGGGTGAATTTCTTGATGAACAACTTGCAAGGGTTAGAGATAATGAGATCACTGAAACTGATGAAATTATTGAAACTGAACACTTTGAGACACCTGCTAGACCTAGCTTCCCTAGATATGAATTGCCTAATATACCTGAGGGTTATGTTATGGATGCAGAGGTAGCTAGGGACTTTCTTGCTTGTAAATATAGAGATGATCTTAAGAAATTACTAAGCAAGTGGAAAGAAAAATCTTTGAATGCTAGAATGCAATATGATCCTAAGTTTGCTACTTCACCTATCTATGTTACTTACAAGGATTATGAATTCTCGGTCGATACTGAGTTAATTACTTTGGTTGAATCTGATCCTTTCCATGGTTATGAATCTGAAACTGTTGTGGCACATCTTACTAAATTGAATGATATAGCCACCCTATTTGCTCATGAGGAAAAAATTCACTATTACTATATTCTTAAGTTGTTTCCTTTCTCATTAAAGGGTGATGCTAAGATCTGGTTTAATTATCTTGCTCCTGGTTGTGTGCATAGTCCCCAGGATATGATATATTACTTCTCTGAAAAATATTTTCCTGCTCATAAGAAACAAGCTGCCTTACAGGAAATATTTAAGTTTGTGCAAATTGAAAAAGAGAGTCTCCCACAAGCTTGGGGGAGGCTTCTCCAATTACTCAATGCTTTGCCTGATCATCCTCTCAAGAAAAATGAAATACTTGATATCTTTTATAATGGACTAACCGATGCTTCTACGGACCACCTAGATAGTTGTGCTGGTTGTGTTTTCAGGGAACGAACTGTTGAACAAGCTGAACTACTATTGAATAATATATTGAGCAATGATAATGATTGGACTATCCCCGAACCACCTCCAAAGCGAACTCCGAAGAAATGAGGTATTCTATTTCTCAGTCCTGAAGATATGCAAGAGGCAAAGAAATCTATGAAAGAAAAAGGTATTAAAGCTGAAGATGTTAAGAATTTACCACCTATTGAAGAAATACATGGTCTTGATAACTCGACATAGGTAGTGGAGGTAAATTCCCTCTATAGATTTGATGAAGGTGATATTCCTCATAATAAGTCTGCTAGTCAATGCTTGGATGAATTTGATAACTTTATTGTTAAACAAGAAAATTTCAATGCTTATGTTAGTAGACAATTGAAACGTAATGCTTACATGCTTGATTGCTTAGGTGATTATATGAGTAGAACTGTTAATGATCTTAAACTTATCAGTAAACATGCTTCCATGGTAACTAGTCAAGTAGAACAAGTACTTAAGGCACAAAATGATTTTGCTTAATGAGATGAATAGTAAGAACAATGATAATGCTGTGAGAGTTATGACTAGAGGTGGTAAAATGAGTCAGGAACCTTTGTATCCTGAGGGCCATCCTAAGAGAATTGAGCAAGATTCTCAGAGAACTAATACTGATGCACCTAGTCCTCCTAGTAATAAAAAGAAAAAGAATGATGATAGGACTTTGCATGCCTCTAGTGAACCTGTTATAGATACACCTGAGAATCCAAAGGATATCTCTATTTCTGATGCTGAAACACAATCTGGTGATGAACATGAACCTAGTAATAATGATAATGTGCATGTTAATGCTCAACATAGTAATGATAATGATGTGGAGATTGAACCTACTATTGATCTTGATAACCCAGA
Organism: Thinopyrum obtusiflorum; assembly: GCA_036873465.1. Taxonomy (NCBI): domain Eukaryota; kingdom Viridiplantae; phylum Streptophyta; class Magnoliopsida; order Poales; family Poaceae; genus Thinopyrum; species Thinopyrum obtusiflorum. The sequence goes on from JAAAWM010012008.1 coordinate 99,260, forward strand.
ACCTAAGAATAAAAGATATGATAAGAGGGACTTCGTTGCTAGGAAGCATGGTAAAGAAAGAGAACCATGGGTTCAGAAACCCATGCCCTTTCCTCCTAAACCATCCAAGAAAAAGGATGATGAGGATTTTGAGCGCTTTATTGAAATGCTTAGACCTGTCTTTTTGCGTATGCATTTGACTGATATTCTGAAGATGTCTCCTTATGCTAAGTATATGAAAGATATTGTGACAAATAAAAGAAAGATACCAGAAGCTAAAATTTCCACCATGCTTGCTAATTATACTTTTAACCCCCCCCCCCCCCCCCCCCCCCCCCCCCCCCCCCCCCCCCCCCCCCCCCCCCCCCCCCCCCCCCCCCCCCCCCCCCCCCCCCCCCCCCCCCCCCCCCCCCCCCCCCCCCCCCCCCCCCCCCCCCCCCCCCCCCCCCCCCCCCCCCCCCCCCCCCCCCCCCCCCCCCCCCCCCCCCCCCCCCCCCCCCCCCCCCCCCCCCCCCCCCCCCCCCCCCCCCCCCCCCCCCCCCCCCCCCCCCCCCCCCCCCCCCCCCCCCCCCCCCCCCCCCCCCCCCCCCCCCCCCCCCCCCCCCCCCCCCCCCCCCCCCCCCCCCCCCCCCCCCCCCCCCCCCCCCCCCCCCCCCCCCCCCCCCCCCCCCCCCCCCCCCCCCCCCCCCCCCCCCCCCCCCCCCCCCCCCCCCCCCCCCCCCCCCCCCCCCCCCCCCCCCCCCCCCCCCCCCCCCCCCCCCCCCCCCCCCCCCCCCCCCCCCCCCCCCCCCCCCCCCCCCCCCCCCCCCCCCCCCCCCCCCCCCCCCCCCCCCCCCCCCCCCCCCCCCCCCCCCCCCCCCCCCCCCCCCCCCCCCCCCCCCCCCCCCCCCCCCCCCCCCCCCCCCCCCCCCCCCCCCCCCCCCCCCCCCCCCCCCCCCCCCCCCCCCCCCCCCCCCCCCCCCCCCCCCCCCCCCCCCCCCCCCCCCCCCCCCCCCCCCCCCCCCCCCCCCCCCCCCCCCCCCCCCCCCCCCCCCCCCCCCCCCCCCCCCCCCCCCCCCCCCCCCCCCCCCCCCCCCCCCCCCCCCCCCCCCCCCCCCCCCCCCCCCCCCCCCCCCCCCCCCCCCCCCCCCCCCCCCCCCCCCCCCCCCCCCCCCCCCCCCCCCCCCCCCCCCCCCCCCCCCCCCCCCCCCCCCCCCCCCCCCCCCCCCCCCCCCCCCCCCCCCCCCCCCCCCCCCCCCCCCCCCCCCCCCCCCCCCCCCCCCCCCCCCCCCCCCCCCCCCCCCCCCCCCCCCCCCCCCCCCCCCCCCCCCCCCCCCCCCCCCCCCCCCCCCCCCCCCCCCCCCCCCCCCCCCCCCCCCCCCCCCCCCCCCCCCCCCCCCCCCCCCCCCCCCCCCCCCCCCCCCCCCCCCCCCCCCCCCCCCCCCCCCCCCCCCCCCCCCCCCCCCCCCCCCCCCCCCCCCCCCCCCCCCCCCCCCCCCCCCCCCCCCCCCCCCCCCCCCCCCCCCCCCCCCCCCCCCCCCCCCCCCCCCCCCCCCCCCCCCCCCCCCCCCCCCCCCCCCCCCCCCCCCCCCCCCCCCCCCCCCCCCCCCCCCCCCCCCCCCCCCCCCCCCCCCCCCCCCCCCCCCCCCCCCCCCCCCCCCCCCCCCCCCCCCCCCCCCCCCCCCCCCCCCCCCCCCCCCCCCCCCCCCCCCCCCCCCCCCCCCCCCCCCCCCCCCCCCCCCCCCCCCCCCCCCCCCCCCCCCCCCCCCCCCCCCCCCCCCCCCCCCCCCCCCCCCCCCCCCCCCCCCCCCCCCCCCCCCCCCCCCCCCCCCCCCCCCCCCCCCCCCCCCCCCCCCCCCCCCCCCCCCCCCCCCCCCCCCCCCCCCCCCCCCCCCCCCCCCCCCCCCCCCCCCCCCCCCCCCCCCCCCCCCCCCCCCCCCCCCCCCCCCCCCCCCCCCCCCCCCCCCCCCCCCCCCCCCCCCCCCCCCCCCCCCCCCCCCCCCCCCCCCCCCCCCCCCCCCCCCCCCCCCCCCCCCCCCCCCCCCCCCCCCCCCCCCCCCCCCCCCCCCCCCCCCCCCCCCCCCCCCCCCCCCCCCCCCCCCCCCCCCCCCCCCCCCCCCCCCCCCCCCCCCCCCCCCCCCCCCCCCCCCCCCCCCCCCCCCCCCCCCCCCCCCCCCCCCCCCCCCCCCCCCCCCCCCCCCCCCCCCCCCCCCCCCCCCCCCCCCCCCCCCCCCCCCCCCCCCCCCCCCCCCCCCCCCCCCCCCCCCCCCCCCCCCCCCCCCCCCCCCCCCCCCCCCCCCCCCCCCCCCCCCCCCCCCCCCCCCCCCCCCCCCCCCCCCCCCCCCCCCCCCCCCCCCCCCCCCCCCCCCAGACCAACTTAGGCCAAAAGCCTAAGCTTGGGGGAGTACGTATTTCTCACCGACATTACATTCATGTTCACACACTCATTCCAGTTGTCGGTGTTCATACTTTCTCATTGTATTATCCTTGGTAGTTTATTTCTTTCTTCTTGTGTGTTTGAAAAACCTTGAGAAAATAAAAAAAATTAGTTCTAGTTTTACTTTCTAGTTTGTCTAGTTGTGGTATTAAAAGAAAACCCAAAAAGACTTCTCGTTCTTCTTTTGCTTGTTGGGAGCTTTCCCGTGTAAATAGTTTTTGGGAGCTTTCCCAAAAAGAATTCTCCAAAAGCATTTCAGTGTGTTTCCTTTTCTTTTTCTTTTTCTTTGGGTTGTGAAGAGAAGACCACGATGAAAATGTTGAGTGGCTCTCATATGCATTATTGTTTATCTAACGAAGAGCCCATATTACCTTGTCTTCTCCTTTGAATAATTGTTTGCAGATTCCAGCTTAGTCCAATGCACGTGCACTCTTATTATTCACACCGTTTGGTCATGCAAGTAAAAGGCAATAATGACGATATATGATGAAATGATTGAGATGGAGAAAAGCTGGTACGAACTCAACCTATATTGTTTTTGTAAATATGATTAGCTCATCATTCTGGATTCAGCTCATTTATTGATGAAACATGTTTGCAATGACAATTAGATATTATAGTTACTCATGCCATGCTTAATTAGCTAGGAGTGTATAACGGTTTGTCTTGAGTGCCAACATGCATTTTAAAATGGTTATGATGTAGTATGATAGGATGGTATCCTCCTTTTAATGATTCAAGTGGCTTGATTTGGCACATGTTCACGCATGTAGTTGAAACAAAATCAACATAACCTCCACGATATTTATGTTCATGGTGATTTATATCCTACTCATGCTTGCATTCAATGTTGGTTAATCTCAATGCATGTTTATGGCTGTTGTCGCTCTCTAGTTGGTTGCTTCCCAGTCTCTTGCTAGCCTTCACTTGTACTAAGCGGGAATACTGCTTGTGCATCCACTTCCTTAAACCCAAAGTTGTTCCTTGTGAGTCCACCATACCTACCTATATGCGGTATTTACCTGCCGTTCCAAGTAAATTTGCATGTGCCAAACTCTAAACCTTAAAATGATAATCTATTTTGTATGCCCGAATCACTGATGTAGTGACTGGGGGCTATCAGTATCTTCCATGCTAGGTGGGCTATTCTCACGATGAGTGTTTATTCACTTGTCATTCACGAGAAAGTGGCTGGTAATCGGGATGCCCAGTTCCATGCTCAAAATCAAATCAAAATATAATCATAAAACAAAACTCCCCCAGGACTATTGTTGGTATGGACGGCACTCGTGAATTCGGCTAGCCGTGGAGTGTGATTGTTGGTGGAGGGGGAGTAAAAACTTTACTATTTAGTTTGGGAACCGCCTATAATGTATCTAGCATGGAAGATAGTGAAATCTCTTGGTTGTTATGTTGACAATGAAAGCATACCACTCAAAATTATATTCATCTCTGTTTTAAAAGCTCAAGCTCTGGCACCACTACAAATCCCTGCTTCCCTCTACGAAGGGCCTATCTATTTACTTTACTGTTGAGTCATCATCCTCTTATAAAAAGCACTAGTTAGAGAGCACCACTGTCATTTGTATGCTTTGTTATTACTTGATATTGAGTATGACTGTGACTGGATCTCTTTTACCATGAATTATAATGCCTAGTCAGTCACTGTTCTTCAGAGGTGCTCTACATTTATGTTTTGCGGTTTCAGAAAGGGCTAGCGAGATACCATTATATCGTATTGTATGATGATTGTTTTGAAAAAAGTGTTGTCATTCGAGATTTATTATTATTGCTCACTAGTTGATTATGCCATTGATATGAGTAAATGTGAGACCTAAATGTTATTGCGAATATGGTTAGTCCATAATCTTTGCTGAAAACCTGAACATCAGTTAGACATATTTACAACAACAAGATCAAATAGAGTTTGTAAAAGTTTTTCTTTGTCACTTTCAGTTTGTCAACTGAATTTCTTGAGGACAAGCAATGGGTTATGCTTGGGGGAGTTGATACGTCTCCATCGTATCTACTTTTCCAAACTCTTTCGCCCATGTTTTGGACACTAATTTGCATGATTTGAATGGAACTAACCTGGACTAACGCTGTTTTCAGCAGAATTGCCTTGGTGTTATTTTTGTGCAGAAATAAAAGTTCTCGGATTGACCTAAAAATCCGCGGAGAATATTTTTGGAATATAAAAAAAATATTGGCGAAAGAATCAACCAGAGGGTGGGGGGCGCGCCCAACCGCCCTGGGCGCGCCCCCTGGCTTGTGGGTCCCCTGGACCTCCTCCGACCTCAACTCCAACTCCATATAACCCTATTCGGGGAGGAAAAAATTAGAGAGAAGAGTTCATCACATTTCACGATACGGAGCTGTTGCCACCTCCTGTTCTTCCTCGGGAGGGCAGATCTGGAGTCTGTTTTGGGCTCCGGAGAGGGGAAATCGACGCCGTCGTCATCACCAACCATCCTCCATCACCAATTTCATGATGCTCACCGCCGTGCATGAGTAATTCCATCGTAGGCTTGCTGGACGGTGATGGGTTGGATGAGATTTACCATATAATCGAGTTAGTTTTGTTAGGGTTTGATCCCTAGTATCCACTATGTTCTAAGATTGATGTTGCTATGACTTTGCTATGCTTAATGCTTGTCACTAGGGCCCGAGTGCCATGATTTCAGATCTGAACCTATTATGTTTTCATGAATATATATGTGTTCTTGATCCTACCTTGCAAGTTGTAGACACCTATTACGTGTTATGATCCGCATACCCCAAGGTGACTATAATTGGGATTCTTTCCGGTGATTACCGTAGTTTGAGGAGTTCATGTATTCACTAAGTGCTAATGCTTTGGTTCAGTTCTCTATTAAAAGGAGGCCTTAATATCCCTTAGTTTCCATTAGGACCCCGCTGCCACGGGAGGGTAGGACAAAAGATGTCATGCAAGTTCTTTTCCATAAGCACGTATGACTATATATGGATTACATGCCTACATTATATTGATGAATTGGAGCTAGTTCTATGTCACCCTATGTTATAACTGTTGCATGATGAATGCCATCTGACATAATTATCCATCACTGATCCGTTGCCTACGAGCTTTTCACATATTGATCTTTGCTAAGTTACTTTGTCGTTGCCACTGTTACAATTACTACAAAACTGCTACCATTATTTTTGCCAACGTTACCGTTACTTCCATACTACTTTGCTACTAAATATTTTGCTACAGATATTAAGTCTTTTTAGGTGTGGTTGAATTGACAACTCAGCTGCTAATAGTTGAGAATATTCTTTGGCTCCCCTTGTGTCGAATCAATAAATTTGGGTTGAATACTCTACCCTCAAAAACTGTTGCGATCCCCTATACTTGTGGGTTATCAATCTATATGAAGAAAAGTTCGCAGTCAGTCCTCCCAAGGATGATTGTGTATCTGTTGGCGCAGTTAGAAAAGGGCTTGACCCAAATCTCCATCTGCCAATGCTTCGATAACCTAGACCGGCCTATGCTCATCCCACAAGCATGCGTTGTGGCCGCGATCCATAGTTCAAGGTAGTGAATGCAAAGTTTGCTGCTAAATCTGAGAAGAGATACTTGGATGATCCTGAGATCATGGATTTCATCAAAGTGGCTAAGGAAGCTGCTGAGAGAACAACTCATCTAGGAGCACCACCAACACTGGTTCATGAAGAACTTGAAGAAGCTCCAGCCCTAGTGCCGAAGAAAAGAACAAAGAAAAGTGTTCCAAGGAAGAAGGTTGTTTCTTAAAAGGTTCATGGTCTAAAATAAATGCGCCTCCTGAAACCAGTGTGCAAACTATGAATGAGTCGCACAATGATCCTATTTCGCCAACACAGGCAAAGAATACCAAGAGGGCAGTTGATTGAGGAAAAAGGCCTCCATCTCCTTATGAAGAATCCGATCCTGAAGATGCTCTAACAATGATTGAGCGTAAGCAGTGCCAGGCTATTGCTGCTGCCAAAGGTTCAGCCAATCCATTGTTGCTAGAACCCTCCATGATCCTTGATTTCATCGATGAGTGGATGGATGATCCTCACAAGCCTCATGACAAATTAGACATCCCTACTGGTCCTCTGCATATGATCAGTTCCTTCATCACTGAAGAAAAGGAAAAGGCCAAGCAGGCCAAGAAGTTGAAGAACATCATCCACTCAAAGAAGAGAGAATTTGAGAAGGATTCAAGCGAATTGAGTAACAAAGAAGCTGAACCCCCCCCCCCCCCCCCCCCCCCCCCCCCCCCCCCCCCCCCCCCCCCCCCCCCCCCCCCCCCCCCCCCCCCCCCCCCCCCCCCCCCCCCCCCCCCCCCCCCCCCCCCCCCCCCCCCCCCCCCCCCCCCCCCCCCCCCCCCCCCCCCCCCCCCCCCCCCCCCCCCCCCCCCCCCCCCCCCCCCCCCCCCCCCCCCCCCCCCCCCCCCCCCCCCCCCCCCCCCCCCCCCCCCCCCCCCCCCCCCCCCCCCCCCCCCCCCCCCCCCCCCCCCCCCCCCCCCCCCCCCCCCCCCCCCCCCCCCCCCCCCCCCCCCCCCCCCCCCCCCCCCCCCCCCCCCCCCCCCCCCCCCCCCCCCCCCCCCCCCCCCCCCCCCCCCCCCCCCCCCCCCCCCCCCCCCCCCCCCCCCCCCCCCCCCCCCCCCCCCCCCCCCCCCCCCCCCCCCCCCCCCCCCCCCCCCCCCCCCCCCCCCCCCCCCCCCCCCCCCCCCCCCCCCCCCCCCCCCCCCCCCCCCCCCCCCCCCCCCCCCCCCCCCCCCCCCCCCCCCCCCCCCCCCCCCCCCCCCCCCCCCCCCCCCCCCCCCCCCCCCCCCCCCCCCCCCCCCCCCCCCCCCCCCCCCCCCCCCCCCCCCCCCCCCCCCCCCCCCCCCCCCCCCCCCCCCCCCCCCCCCCCCCCCCCCCCCCCCCCCCCCCCCCCCCCCCCCCCCCCCCCCCCCCCCCCCCCCCCCCCCCCCCCCCCCCCCCCCCCCCCCCCCCCCCCCCCCCCCCCCCCCCCCCCCCCCCCCCCCCCCCCCCCCCCCCCCCCCCCCCCCCCCCCCCCCCCCCCCCCCCCCCCCCCCCCCCCCCCCCCCCCCCCCCCCCCCCCCCCCCCCCCCCCCCCCCCCCCCCCCCCCCCCCCCCCCCCCCCCCCCCCCCCCCCCCCCCCCCCCCCCCCCCCCCCCCCCCCCCCCCCCCCCCCCCCCCCCCCCCCCCCCCCCCCCCCCCCCCGCAGGTACTCGAACAGCCCCTCGGGCAGAAGATCTAAACTATGACCTCTCTACTGGGTCACACACATACCGTGTTAGCTATCCGGTAGGGCTTCGTCGTCCAGAACTAGTTCCCACCGGAACCAAGACAGCCTTTCGGCTCTACGAAACTATTTTGCTGGGAGGGAGAGAGAAAGTCAGATCATGCATGGCATTTGTATGTGAGAGAAGAGTGAGTATGGAAAGCACCTCTCCACCTCTATTAATGGGCCAAGCCCAAGGGGTAGAGGACACATGGAAATACCAAAATGCCCTCAGATATTTTCATCCACTATGAAATTACCAAAATGTCCTCAAGGTGGCTTCTCCAAGAAGCAACTAAAAAGTGTTTTTCACTATTCATGAAAACATGTTTCCGTGACCGTTAAATCTGAAAATATTTCTGTGGGCCAAGAACATTTCCAGTACCGCCTAAAATAATTTTGGACGCATTCCGAAACAATTCTGGATCAATGATTTTCATTAGCGAAAAGCAACCAAAGCGGTTCCGGCAGCTCCGGAATATTTCTGATTTTTTTCTCTAGAAAAATTCCAGAAGTTCCCAGAACAATTCTGGCACCCTCTAAAAAGTTCCAGGCGTGTGCCGAAACCATTTTGACTTAATGGTATACTCCAAAAGAACTTTTTGGTTTTACAAAAACTATTCCGGTGTTCTCTCCAGAACTTTTCCGTTGTCTCCGAAACTTTTTCGATCACTTTCTCTCAGACTCCCTATCTAGAATTCAGCAAATAGATGACCCTTAAGTGTGGGACCCTATAGGTTCGGTGAAGTATAGACATGACCGAAACACTTTCCGATCAATGATCAATAGCAGAACCGTGGACACCCATATTGATCCCTATACCCACACGAATCAATATTCGAGTGAACCTGTTTAGTTGCCATGTGCTATTACTTTTTCTTCACGATATGTTACAAACACCCGAGGTGAGACTTACCGGCATCCCCATGAATCAACAACTTGTCCACTATGCTAGTTACCTCATTACCGGTTTTGTTCTCTTATCTAGTTTTCGCATTTCGGCATCTCTGTGATCAAATCACATTGTGTCTGGCTAGACGATGATGGATACTGTAACACCAAGAGAGCCCTAAGAATATCTCTCCAACGTCGGAGGAGCAAATCCCAATTTTGAGCTATCAAGTCCCTTGACATACTTTCCCATGAACCCGTAAGCTACCGTAATAGCCACCTAGTTATGGATGGCGTTTAACAAACACCAAAGTTCATGAAGCAAGCATGAAGAAACTCGATACTCTCATGGTCTAAGGAATTATGCAAATGTTAACTTTCCCTGTGTTATTAACCATTAACTTGTGACGAATGTATCTCATAGCATAACATCAAATTGGGTTGATTCAACACAAATGTTCTTCTAACAATGTGTCCTCAAAGTTGCCGGCATAGTCATGCCCATGATCAGGAAAGCAGAACCATCATGCAACACTTGAGCTAGTCTTAGAGGCCAGACTAGGAATACATTTTACCATTTATTATTCCATGATACGTCTCCAACGTATCTATAATTTTTGTTTGTTCCATGCTATTATATTATCTGTTTTGGATGTTTTATATGCATTAATATGTTATTTTATATTATTTTTGGGACTAACCTATTAACCTAGAGCCTAGTGCCAGTTTCTGTTTTTTCCCTGTTTTTGAGTTCTACAGAAAAGGAATATCAAACGGAGTCCAAACGGAATAAAACATTTGCGATGATTTTTCTTGGACCAGAAGACACCCAGGGAGCTTGGAGTCCAAGTCAGAAGAGTCCTGAGGACTCCACAAGCCACCAGGGCGCGCCCTAGGGGGGCGCAGCCACTGGCTTGTGGGCCCCCAGGAGTCCACCGACCTCCCTCTCAGCTCTATAAATTCCCATATATTCCATAATCTCTAGAGGCATCCACAAAAATACTTTTCTGCCGCCGCAACCTTCTGTTCCCGTGAGATCCCATCTTGGGGCCTTTTTCGATAATCTGCCGGAGGGGGATTCGATCACGGAAGGCTTCTACATCAACACCATTGCCCCTCCGATGAAGCGTGAGTAGTCTACCTCAGACCTACGGGTCCATATCTAGTAGCTAGATGGCTTTTTCTCTCTCACCGATCCTCAATACCATGTTCTCCTCGATGTTCTTGGAGATCTATCCGATGTAATACTCTTTTGCGATGTGTTTGTCGAGATCCGATGAATTGTGGGTTTATGATCAGATTATCTATGAATATTATTTGAATCTTCTCTAAATTCTTATGTGCATGATTTCATATCTTTGTAAGTCTCTTCAAGTTATTGGTTTGGTTTGGCCAACTAGATCGGTAATTCTTGCAATGGGAGAAGTGCTTAGTTTTGGGTTCAATCTTGCGGTGTCCTCACCCAGTGATAAAGTAGGGGTAGTGAGGCACGTATTTGTATTGTTGCCATCAAGGATAAAAAGATGGGGTTTTCATCATATTGCTTGAGTTTATCCGTCTACATCATGTCATCTTACTTAATGCGTTACTCTGTTCTTCATGAACTTAATACTCTAGATGCAGGCATGAGTTGATCGACATGTGGACTAATAGTAGTAGATGCAGGCAGGAGTCAGTCTACTTGACACGGACGTGATGCCTATATGCATAATCATTGCCCTGGATATCATCATAACTATGCGCTTTTCTATCAATTGCTCGACAGTAATTTGTTCACCCACCGTAATATTCGCCATCATGAGAGAAGCCTCTAGTGAAACCTATGGCCCCCAGGTCTATTTTTTATATTATATTTTCAGATCTATAAACCAAAAAACACAAAAATACCTTGCTGCAATTTTATTTACTTTTATTTAGTTTACCTTTTAGCAATCTTTTAAACCTATCTCTATTAGATCTCATCCTTGCAAGTGACCATGAAGGGATTGACAACCCCTTTTTCGTGTTGGGTGCAAGTGTTTGATTGTTTGTGCAGGTGCATAGATTGGGGACTTGCTTGTACCTCCTACTGGATTGATACCTTGGTTCTCTAACCGAGGGAAATACTTACCTCTACTTTGCTGCATCACCCTTTCGTCTTCAAGGGAAAAACAACGCAAGCTCAAGAAGTACCAAGAAGGATTTCTGGCGCCGTTGCCGGGGAGGTCTACATCAAGCCTACCAAGTACCCATCACAAACTCATCTCTTGCATTTACATTATTTGCCATTTGCCTCTTGTTTTCCTCTCCCCCACTTCTAAAATGATTTTTAGAAAAAAACCAAAAAGATTTGCCTTTTTATTCGCCCTTCTTCCGTTGACTTTTTGTTCGCTTTTTGTTTGCTTGTGTGCTAGATTGCTTGCTTTGTCATGATGTCTCAAGAGAATACCAAGTTGTGTGACTTTTCCAAGATGAATAATAATGATTTTATTAGTACTCCGATTGCTCCCGCCACTAGTGCGGAATCTTATGAAATTAATGCCGCTTTGCTAAATCTTGTTATGAAGGAACAATTTTCCGGCCTTCGTAGTGAAGATGCCGCATCCCATCTAAATACTTTTGTTGAATTGTGTGATATGAAAAAGAAGAAAGATGTGGATAATGATATTGTTATATTGAAGCTATTTCTGTTCTCACTTCGAGATCGTGCTAAAACTTGGTTCTCATCTTTGCCTAAAAATAGTATTGATTCATGGAATAAATGTAAAGATGCTTTTATTTCCAAGTACTTTCCGCCCGCTAAGATCATCTCCCTTAGGAACGATATAATGAATTTTAAGCAACTTAATCATGAGCATGTTGCACAATCTTGGGAGAGAATGAAATTAATGATTAGAAATTGTCCCGCGCATGGTTTGAGTTTATGGATGATTATACAAATTTTTATGCGGGATTGAACTTTGCATCTAGAAATCTTTTAGATTCTGCCACGGGTGGTACTTTTATGGAAATCACATTAGGAGAAGCTACTAAACTCCTAGATAATATTATGGCAAATTACTCTCAATGGCATACCGAAAGATCTCCTACTAGTAAAAAAGTGCATGCTATTGAAGAAATAAATACTTTGAGTGGAAAGATGGATGAATTAATGAAATTGCTTGCTAGTAAGAGTGCTCCTATTGATCCCAATGATATACCTTTGTCTTCTTTGATTGGAAATAGTAATGAATCTATGGATGTGAATTTTGTTGGTAGGAACAATTTTGGTAATAACGTGTATAGAGGTAATTTCAACCCTAGGCCTTTTCCTAGTAATTCCTCTAATAATTATGGTAATTCCTACAGCAATTCTTATGGAAATTATAATAAGATGCCCTTTGATCTTGAGAATAATATTAAATAATTTATTAGTTCGCAAAAGGTTTTCAATGCTATGATTGAAGAAAAATTGTTCAAGATTGATGATTTGGCTAGGAACGTTGATAGAATTTCGCTTGAGATTGATTCTTTGAAAATTAGATCTATTCCACCCAAGCATGATATTAAAGCTATGAGAATTTCTATTGATGAATGTAAAGAAAGAATCGCTAGAATGCATGCTAAGCTTGAATGGCTTGAAAAAGTGTGTTCTCGTGAAAATAATGATGAAGATCTTAAAGTGATTGATGTGACTCCTATTGAATCTTTGTTTTCTAATATAAATCTTGATAAAGATGGTACTGGAGATAAGTCAACCTTAGTTAAAAGGTGTCCCAATGATTCGGAGTTTATAGATCTTAATGCTAAAATTGATAAAAGTGGGATTGAAGAGGTCAAAACTTTAAGTAGCAATGAACCCACTGTTTTGGATTTCAAGGACTTTAATTATGATAGTTGTTCTTTGATAGATTGTATTTCCTTGTTGCAATCCATGTTGAATTCTCCTAATGCTTATAATCAAAATAAATCTTTTACTAAACATATCGTTGATGCTATGATGAAATCTTTTGAAGAAAAACCTGAGTTGGAAGTTTCTATACCTAGAAAGCTTTATGATGAGTGGGAACCTACTATTAAGATTAAAATTAAAGATTATGAGTGCCATGCTTTGTGTGATTTGGGTGCTAGCGCTTCCACGATTCCAAACACTTTATGTGATGTGCTAGGTTTCCATGAATTTGATGATTGCTCTTTAAACTTGCATCTAGCGGATTCCACTATTAAAAAACCTATGGGAAGAATTAATGATGTTCTTATTGTTGCAAATAGGAATTATGTGCCCATAGATTTCATTGTTCTTAATATAGATTGCAATCCTACATGTCCTATTATTCTTGGTAGACCTTTCCTTAGAACGATTAGTGCAATTATTGATATGAAAGAAGGAAACATTAGATTTCAATTTCCGTTAAGGAAGGGCATGGAACACTTTCCAAGAAATAAAATTAAGTTACTATATGAATCTATTATGAGAGCTACTTATGGATTGCATACCAAAGATGATAATACCTAGATCTATTGCGTTATGCCTAGCTAGGGGCGTTAAACAATAGCGCTTGTTGGGAGGCAACCCAATTTTATTTTTATGTTTTTTGTTTTAGTTTCTGTTATTGAATAAATTACACATTATTACCTCTGTAGTAATTGTGTTTTAGTGTTTTAATCAGTGTTTGTGCCAAGTAAGACCTTTGGGATGGTCTACGGTGAAAGTTGATTTGATCTTGCTGAAAAACAGAAACTTTTGCGCCTAGTCTAGGAATTTTAATAAATCACAGAAGTGTCAATTAGATCTGAATTTTTTACACAAGATTGACATACAAATTTCCCAGATTGTCCTCATTTTTCAGAATTTTTCGAGTTACAGTAGTATTCGAAGTTTAGATTGCTACAGACTGTTCTGTTTTAGACAGATTCTATTTTCATTGTGTTGTTTGCTTATTTTGATGAATCTATGGGTAGTATCGGGGGGTATGAACCATGGAGAAGTTGGAATACAGTAGATATTACACCAATATAAATAAACAATGAGTTCACAACAGTACCTAAAGTGGCGATTTATTTTCTTATTCTAACGGATCTCACGAGTTTTCTGTTGAGTTTTGTGTTGTTAAGTTTTCAAGTTTTGGGTAAAGATTTGATGGACTATGGAATAAGGAGTGGCAAGAGCCTAAGCTTGGGGATACCCAAGGCACCCCAAGGTAATATTCAAGGATACCAAGAGCCTAAGCTTGGGTATGCCCCGGAAGGCATCCCCTCTTTCGTCTTCAATCCATCGGTAAATTTACTTGAGGATATATTTTTATTCACCACATGATATGTGTTTTGCTTGGAGCGTCTTATATGATATGAGTCTTTGCTTTTTAGTTCACCACAATCATCCTTGCTGCACACATCTTTTGAGAGGGACACGCATGAATCGTGAATTTATTAGAATACTCTATGTGCTTCACTTATATCTTTTGAGCTAGGCAATTTGCTCTAGTGCTTCACTTATATCTTTTTAGAGCACGGCGGTGGTTTTATTTTATAGAAATTAATGAACTCTCGAACTTCACTTATATTATTTTGAGAGTCTTTAAACAGCATGGTAATTCATTTAGGTTATGAATTTAATCCTAATATAATAGGCATCCAAGAGGGATATAATAAAAAACTTTCATATAAAGTGCATTGAATACTATGAGAAGTTTGATTCCTTATGATTGTTTTGAGATATAAAGATATTGATATTAGAGACATGCTAGTGAGTAATTGTGGATTGGTAGAAATACTTGTGTTAAAGTTTGTGATTCCCGTAGCATGCAAGTATGGTGAACCGTTATGTGACGAAGTCAGATCATGATTTATTTATTGATTGCCTTCCTTTGTGTGGAGGTCGGGATCGCGCGATGGTTAACTCCTACCAACCCTTCCCCTAGGGGCATGCATCTAATACTTTGTTTCGATGACTAATAGACTTTTGCAATAAGTATGTGAGTTCTTTATGACTAATGTGAGTCCATGGATTATACGCACTCTCACCCTTCCACCTTTGCTAGCCTCTCTAGTACTGCGCAACTTTCGATGGTGCATTAAACCCAAATACCTTCCTCAAAACAACCACCATATACCTTCCTCAAAACAGCCACCATACCTACCTATTATGGCATTTCCATAGCCATTCTGAGATATATTGCCATGCAACTTCCACCGTTCCGTTTATTATGACACGCACAATCATTGTCATATTGCTTTGCATGATCGTAAGACAGCTAGCGTGATGTTCCCATTAATGTCATTTGCTACGCTAGATCATTGCACATCCCGGTACACCGCCAGAGGCATTCATATAGAGTCATATCTTGTTCTAAGTATCGAGTTGTAATTCTTGAGTTGTAAGTAAATAAAAGTGTGATGATCATCATTATTAGAGCATTGTCCCATGTGAGGAAAGAATGATGGAAACTATGATTCCCCCACAAGTCGGGATGAGTCTCCAGACTTTAAAAAAAATAAAAGAGGCCAGAGAAGCCCAAATAAAAAGAAGAGGCCAAGGATGCCCACCAAAAAAAATGAGAGAAAAGAGAGAAGGGACAATGCTCCTATCCTTTTCCACACTTGTGCTTCAAAGTAGCACCATGATCTTCATGATAGAGAGTCTCCTATGTTGTCACTTTCATATACTAGTGGGAATTTTTCATTATAGAACTTGGCTTGTATATTCCAATGACGGGCTTCCTCAAATTGCCCTAGGTCTTTGTGAGCAAGCGAGTTGGATACACACCCACTTAGTTTCTTTATGAGCTTTCATACACTTATAGCTCTAGTGCATCCATTGCATGGCAATCCCTACTCACTCACATTGATATCTATTGATGGGCATCTCCATAGCCCGTTGATATGCCTAGTTGGTGTGAGACTATCTCCTTCTTGTTGTCTTCTCCACAACCATCATATTCTATTCCACCCATAGTGCTATATCCATGGCTCACGCTCATGTATTGTGTGAAAGTTGAAAAAGTTTGAGAATACTAAAGTGTGAAAACAATTGCTTGGATAAAACCGGGGTTGTGCATGATTTAATACTTTGTGTGATGAAGATGGAGCATTGCCAGACTATATGATTTTGTAGGGATAGCTTTCTTTGGCCATGTTATTTTGAGAAGACATGATAGCTTTGTTAGTATGCTTGAACTATTATTGTTTTTATGTCAACATTAAACTTTTGTTTTGAATCTTATATCTGAACATTCATGCCACAATAAAGAATATTACATGGATAAATATGTTAGGTAGCATTCCACATCAAAAATTCTGTTTTTACCATTTACCTACTCGAGGACGAGCAGGAATTAAGCTTGGGGATGCTTGATACGTCTCCAACATATCTATAATTTTTTATTGTTCCATGCTATTATATTACCTATTTTGGATGTTTTATATGCATTAATATGCTATTTTATATTATTTTTGGGACTAACCTATTAACCTAGAGCCCAGTGCCAGTTTCTGATTTCCCCTGTTTTTTAGTTTTACAGAAAAGGAATATCAAACGGAGTCCAAACGGAATAAAACTTTCGCGATGATTTTTCTTGGGCCAGAAGACACCCAGGGAGCTTGGAGTCCAAGTTAGAAGAGTCCTAAGGACTCCACAAGCCACCAGGGCGCGCCCTAGGGGGGCACGCCCCTGGCTTGTGGGCCTCCCAGGAGTCCACCGACCTCCCTCTCAGCTCTATAAATTCCCATATATTCCATAATCTCCAGAGGCATCCACAAAAATACTTTTCCGCCGCCACAACCTTCTGTTCCCATGAGATCCCATCTTGGGGCCTTTTTGGTAATCAGCCGGAGGGGGTTTCAATCACAGAGGGCTTCTACATCAACACCATTGCCCCTCCGATGAAGCGTGAGTAGTCTACCTCAGACCTACGGGTCCATAGCTAGTAGCTAGATGGCTTTTTCTCTCTCTCGGATCCTCAATACCATGTTCTCCTTGATCTTCTTGGAGATCTATCCAATGTAATACTCTTTTGCGGTGTGTTTGTCGAGATCCGATGAGTTGTGGGTTTATGATCAGATTATCTATGAATATTATTTGAATCTTCTCTGAATTCTTATATGCATGATTTCATATCTTTGTAAGTCTCTTCGAGTTATTGGTTTGGTTCGGCCGACTAGATCGGCAATTCTTGCAATGGGAGAAGTGCTTAGTTTTGGGTTCAATCTTGCGGTGTCCTCACCCAGTGACAAAGTAGGGGTAGCGAGGCACGTATTTGTATTGTTGCCATCAAGGATAAAAGATGGGGTTTTCATCATATTGCTTGAGTTTATCCCTCTACATCATGTCATCTTACTTAATGCGTTACTCTGTTCTTCATGAACTTAATACTCTAGATGTAGGCAGGAGTCGGTCGACGTGTGGAGTAATAGTAGTAGATGCAGCAGGAGTCGGTCTACTTGACACGGACATGATGCCTATATGCATAATCATTGCCTTGGATATCGTCATAACTATGCGCTTTTCTATCAATTGCTCGACAGTAATTTGTTCACCCACCGTAATATTCGCCATCATGAGAGAAGCCTCTAGTGAAACCTATGGCCCCCAGGTCTATTTTCCATATTATATTTTCAGATCTATAAACCAAAAAACACGAAAATACCTTGCTGCAATTTTATTTACTTTTATTTAGTTTACCTTTTAACAATCTTTTATACCTATCTCTATTAGATCTCATCCTTGCAAGTGACCGTGAAGGGATTGACAACCCCTTTTTCATGTTGGGTGCAAGTGTTTGATTGTTTGTGCAGGTGCATAGATTGGGGACTTGCTTGTACCTCCTACTAGATTGATACCTTGGTTCTCTAACCGAGGGAAATACTTACCTCTACTTTGCTGCATCACCCTTTCCTCTTCAAGGAAAACCAACGCAAGCTCAAGAAGTAGCACTCCACACATGCATATGAGTCATCCTCCGAGGCTCGTGGTTATTACAGACTCAGAAACCATAGAAGTTATAGCACGGAATATAAACATAATTACAAACATGGAGATAAATAATAACATTTATTATTGCCTCTAGGACATATCTCCTACATACTACGCATCTGGGCTATTGAAAAAGAACTGGATATTCACGCACATGCATAGTTATCCTGAAGAAATGGAAACTGTGGATTGCTTCAAGCCAATCCTCTAGTCACTTAATGCTATTGGGCTGTGCGAATTTGTTGCTTCCGAAGAAGACTAGAATGAAGAACTGATTCTGTAATTCTATGCTACATTGCATATCTCTGGTGACTTTGATGATTCTCGCAAGTGGGTCATCGATTGGATGTCTTCGATGACTCAATATCTATCTTCTACTTCTGGCTTTCTTTAGTACACTGGGCTACCAAGACATCCTCTTAGTAGTGAAGAATTGAGTTCATACAAACAAGAAGAAACTTCCACTGCTCGCATGCTCTCACTGTTGAAGCCACTAGTAGAAGATGAACCTGTGCCCGAAGAATTTCCTATGAAGAACTTGCTCTATGTGCCATGGACTCTTTATCTTATTTTGGTGAAGACATTGCTTCCTCTCAAGACCTCTCATGCGCAGGCCTTTGGTCTGATGAAAAATGTGCTATATAGCATTACCAACTCCTTGTAATTTGATGTCCAAGATTTCTTCCTCGGGACATCCGAAACAAATGTTGTTGATTCATATAACCAGAAGCCTTAGACACCATGGCTGATTAAATTCATCAAAGGGCATACTCATCGAGCATATTTTCCTACCACTGTTAATCACTACTAGTTAACACCTTATGGGGAAATTCCTCAATGCACGATTCCTTCAGGCAAGGGCAATCTCAAAATTCATCAACCGCTCAATGAATCAGATTCTCGCTATCACACCTCAGGCACCAAAGAATCTATGCAAAATAAGCCAGAGATCCTCCTCACATCATGTCTGAATGAGAACTTCTGGTCAATCTGCGTCAGAAGTTTAACAAAGAGAAGAGATGGACTCGACGCCAAGTGCGTGAAATTCTTCATGACATAAACTCTGTGTGCAATATTGCTAATACCAATTGATATGTTCTTCATGAGAATTTCCATCCCCCTTGGGCTGCACTGAAGGCAAAGTACACAGTTGCTGAGTTTGCAAAAATTGGCATCATGGAATCCTATGAATGGTCATCCAAGCCAACACAATTTTGTCGACGCAAGACGCCCTCCCAAGTTCCTTCGGAGACCAACTCCAACAGCTATGCCAACATCAACGTCTATGAATACACTGCATCATGTAGGATATATGCCCTAGAGACAATGATAATAGTTGTTATTTATCTCAAAGTTTGTAATTGATGTTTATGCTCCATGCTATAACTGCAATGATTCTTGAGTCTACAATAACCACGAGGCTCGGAGGGAAACTCATGTGCACGTGTGGAAAAATAAACGGTGAAATATATTCCTAGTCGTGCCTCTAAGACTAGCTCAAGTGTTGCATGATGGTTCTATTTTCCTGACCATGGGCATGACTCTGTCGGTAACTTTGAGGACACAATGTTAAAAGAACACTTGTGTCGAAATGACCCAAATTGATGTTATGCTTTGAGATACATTTGTCACCAGTTAATGGTATATATAACACAGAGAAAGTTAAACATTTGCATAATTCCTTAGACAATGAGAGTATCAAGTTCCTTCATACTTGCTTCGTGAATTTTGGGGTTTGTTAAACGTCATCTGTAACAGGGTGGCTATTATGGCGACTTATGGGTTCACGGAAAAGCTTGAGAAGGAACAAGATAGCTCAAGATTGGGATTTGCTCCTTCGACGATGGAGAGATATTCTTAGGGCCCTCTTGGTGTTACGGTAACCATCATCGGTTGGCCAAACACAGTGTGATTTGCTCACAGGGATGCCAGAACACAGGAACAAGAAAAGATAACAAAACCGGTAACGAGGTAACTGGCATAGTGAACAATTTGTTGATTCATGGTGATGCCATTAAATCTCAACTCGGGTATTTGTAACATATCGTGAAGCAGCAGGAACCACATTCGGTAACTACAGGTTCGCTCGAATATTTATCCGTGTGGGTATAGGGGTCAATATGGATGTCCATAGTTCCGCTATTGATCATTGATCAGAAAGTGTTCTGGTCATGTCTATACTTCACTGAACCTATAGGGTCGGACACTTAAGGGTCATCTATCTACTGAGTACTAGACAGGGAGTCTGAGAGAAAGTCGCCAGAAAAGTTTCGGAGACAATGAAAAAGTTTCAGAGAAAAATCCAGAAATGTTTTGGAGTGACCAGAAATGTTTCAGAGATAAAAACCTCATACCAGAAATGTTTCGGAACACGTCCAGAATTATCTTAGGGGGTGCTAGAAATGTTCTGGACCTTCCAGATTATTTTTGGATTAAACGGTCGCGGAAATATCTTGTCCTAGTCTGAGGGCACAAGATCCCACATTTCATGGGCTAGTTTTATGGGGGCAGCCCCCTTTTGGTGGGAATTGGTTGGGGGGCCCCCCATGGTGGGGGGCGAGCCCCACAAACATTGGGGAGATGTTGGAGGGGTGGTGGGGCCCCCTTTGGGGCTGCACCCAATTCGGCCATGGCATGGGGGGCCTTGTGGGCATCCTCCCACAAATGGTGGGGTGATGTTGGGAAGGGGGGCCTCCCTCTTTTGGGCTGCCATCTCCTTGCCCCTTCACACCCTCCTTCTCCTATAAATAGAGGAGGAAAGGATCTCTCCAAATCATCCAAAGCTCTCAGCAGAAGGTATGCAATAATATGCCATTTCTCTCTCCCTCACATGAAATAGTTTCATACTGCCGAAAGGTTGTCTAGTCTCCGGTAGGAAATTCTTCTGGATAGCGAAGCCCTTCTGGATAGCTGACACTGCATGTGTGCAACCTGGTAGAGAGATTGTAGTTTTGATCTTCTGCCCGAGAGGCTGTTCGAGGGTCCTCCCGAAGGGCTGGCCGAGAGCAGGTCGAGGGGCTGTTCGAGGGCCTCCCGAAAGGTTGTCCGAGTGACCATTCGGGGAGCCGTCAAGGGAGAACATCCTCATGGTTGGGAGGTTGTGAAATCCTATCTGCAGGGATCATCACCAATGATCTTCATTGACTCTACTTCTGCTTCACTACGAGTCGGTAATGATCTGATCAAAACCTTGTATGCATCTTCATAGTGGTCCTGGGCGTGTTGGTAGTGCAGAATTTTTTTATTTTCTGCTGTGTTCCCCAACAGTGGCATCATGAGCCATGCTATGCGTAGATGCAAGTTACGATCTAGAATACATGAGATGTACGAGTATTGCACAATATAATTTTGTAGTAGATGAGATCTATTGCTGAAAATTATTTCTGCAGGTAGTAGATGAAATCTATTACCTGATGTTCTTCTTGCTTCCCTTGAATTTGCATAGTTTTGATCTTGATGGCTTGGTGGAATTTTGGTACAAAGTTCTGGCTATCCGTGATCATCTATGTTGCTCCTTAGTATGCTGGTTGACAGATCAACAATGTGCTTCAGTTCTTTGGGTTCCGCCATAGTTAAGAAAGATGAATGTTTCATAGACTAAAGGGCAATGCAGATATGATCTGCATGGGGTTCTTGTGTATGATGAAGTTCATTATGGGGCTCAAGATTTTTTATCTCGTGTTTCATACTGTCAGTGGAAACGACACCTATGGGATCATGGGGCACGGATCCCTATTGCTACGGTTGGCGGGCGCGGGGCTGTGCAAAGAGCGGGTTGAGAAGATGAATGCGGGGGGTTTATCCAGGTTCGGGCCGCAAAGATGTGTAATACCCTACTCCTGCTTTGGTGTATATTTGAGTGTTCTTGAGTTCCTGAACTAGCTACGGGGGGTAACTTGTCCAAAAGATCCGAATCCGAATCCTCCTCCCACCCCCCAGTACGCCTCGGGCCTCCTTTTATAGGAAAAAGGGGTTGCCACAGTGGCACACAGGAGGCGGAAAGGTGTATAGTGGATGAGTTTATCTCCTGACAACGTAAGACAAACACCTTTAATGCGCTGCCTACGTGCCCTCTTGCTTTATCGGGGATGGCAACAGAGCTCATCCTATCCGTCGCCACTCGCCTTGCTTCGACGTGCATCCAAGCCGATGAGGCATGCAGCGCCAGGCTGGCTGGCTGGCTGCTGTGCTGGTGCGGTGACAGGGTCTTCACAAAGATCCGCATATCACAATGCAGGTGCACGACTAGTTGGCCTAGAAGCCACGCACTGCCACATGGGTACTCGCTTAGTTGGTGGGTCGGCCGCTGAGCTGGGTCCGCGACGAGGCGGCAAAGCCTTGCCGCTGTCTTGCTAGTATTCCCGGCAAGGGTCATGCCGGGGCCTTCACGAGCACCCTCGGCAAGAGTCTTGCCGGGGCCTCATGGGTATCTTCGGCAAGAGCCTTGCTGTCGTCTTGTCTTCTGGTCCTGGCCCCCCTGGTAAGGTGGAATGCTTCTTGCCGGGAAGGTGGCTTGAGTCTTGCTTGTTGATGTAGCGCTTGTCGGTGAAGATGGATCCTCCTTAGTGTAATTGCATGCAGCCATGGCCCATGCCCGGCGGTTAGTGTAGCCCTGGTTTTCACTACACCGACAGTAGCCCCCGGGCCTGGCTTCAGCGGAAAACTCCATGAATTTGACGCTGGAGACAGGACCAAGCATGGCATGGATCACGGTTGTTACATCTTCCCTTCCGAAAAATATTATTTCCAGAAGGATTGTTCCCAAGAAGGTTGTACTCAAAGGAGCTGCCAGCCCCCGAGCCTACCCCCATGGAAATTTTCTGGTAGAGAACTCTACAGATCTCGATGCCAGGGTGTGGTTTTGTTTCTTTTCTTGCTCCCGGCATACGGGTTAATGCAAATATCTCAAATAAATAGTGCATGCTATCTTCCTGTTTGATCTTTCTTTGTATGTACACACCCTACACTGATCGGGTAGGCTTGCCGGCGCGTAAACCCAGGCCACGGCACCTTGAGGACGGATCCCCAATGGCCTACCGGGTGTGCTTGCTTCCAGGCGAACCACCTTACCGCTCTCAACGCGGCCGCTCGAACTGTCGAGTTTAACTCGAGTCAGAATCGAGAGCGTTGCCAATTGCGGAAGGCTACCATGCCGCTCTCGACGCGGCTGCTTGAGCTGTTGAGCGGACTCGAAACAGAGCATGGGCATTGCCAATAGTGGAAGGGCCCCTTTGCGTGCAGGTTTTCCATACAAGGGGCAAAATCTTTCGAGGAGAATAGCTCTATAAAAAGGAAATTGCTCAAGGTTTTGCGTGACTTAGCTTTTCCATCGCCATGCCGATGGCTGTTGCAGCTGCGGATGGTTCCAGAGGGCGGCTGAGCCACGTCGCCTTCTCCTCTCGAGCCATCCCCATGAAGAAGTCGATGCGCTGACCTTCAAACCAGATTTCCACGGCTTGCGCCCCCTACCTGGTGCGCCAAAGATGTCGGTGGAAACGACACCTATGGGATCACGGGGCGCGGATCCCTTTTGCTATAGTTGGCGGGCGCGGGGCTGTGCAAAGAGCGGGTCGAGAAGATGAACGCAGGGGGTTTATCCAGGTTCGGGCCGCAAAGATGCGTAATACCCTACTCCTGCTTTCCCCCCCCCCCCCCCCCCCCCCCCCCCCCCCCCCCCCCCCCCCCCCCCCCCCCCCCCCCCCCCCCCCCCCCCCCCCCCCCCCCCCCCCCCCCCCCCCCCCCCCCCCCCCCCCCCCCCCCCCCCCCCCCCCCCCCCCCCCCCCCCCCCCCCCCCCCCCCCCCCCCCCCCCCCCCCCCCCCCCCCCCCCCCCCCCCCCCCCCCCCCCCCCCCCCCCCCCCCCCCCCCCCCCCCCCCCCCCCCCCCCCCCCCCCCCCCCCCCCCCCCCCCCCCCCCCCCCCCCCCCCCCCCCCCCCCCCCCCCCCCCCCCCCCCCCCCCCCCCCCCCCCCCCCCCCCCCCCCCCCCCCCCCCCCCCCCCCCCCCCCCCCCCCCCCCCCCCCCCCCCCCCCCCCCCCCCCCCCCCCCCCCCCCCCCCCCCCCCCCCCCCCCCCCCCCCCCCCCCCCCCCCCCCCCCCCCCCCCCCCCCCCCCCCCCCCCCCCCCCCCCCCCCCCCCCCCCCCCCCCCCCCCCCCCCCCCCCCCCCCCCCCCCCCCCCCCCCCCCCCCCCCCCCCCCCCCCCCCCCCCCCCCCCCCCCCCCCCCCCCCCCCCCCCCCCCCCCCCCCCCCCCCCCCCCCCCCCCCCCCCCCCCCCCCCCCCCCCCCCCCCCCCCCCCCCCCCCCCCCCCCCCCCCCCCCCCCCCCCCCCCCCCCCCCCCCCCCCCCCCCCCCCCCCCCCCCCCCCCCCCCCCCCCCCCCCCCCCCCCCCCCCCCCCCCCCCCCCCCCCCCCCCCCCCCCCCCCCCCCCCCCCCCCCCCCCCCCCCCCCCCCCCCCCCCCCCCCCCCCCCCCCCCCCCCCCCCCCCCCCCCCCCCCCCCCCCCCCCCCCCCCCCCCCCCCCCCCCCCCCCCCCCCCCCCCCCCCCCCCCCCCCCCCCCCCCCCCCCCCCCCCCCCCCCCCCCCCCCCCCCCCCCCCCCCCCCCCCCCCCCCCCCCCCCCCCCCCCCCCCCCCCCCCCCCCCCCCCCCCCCCCCCCCCCCCCCCCCCCCCCCCCCCCCCCCCCCCCCCCCCCCCCCCCCCCCCCCCCCCCCCCCCCCCCCCCCCCCCCCCCCCCCCCCCCCCCCCCCCCCCCCCCCCCCCCCCCCCCCCCCCCCCCCCCCCCCCCCCCCCCCCCCCCCCCCCCCCCCCCCCCCCCCCCCCCCCCCCCCCCCCCCCCCCCCCCCCCCCCCCCCCCCCCCCCCCCCCCCCCCCCCCCCCCCCCCCCCCCCCCCCCCCCCCCCCCCCCCCCCCCCCCCCCCCCCCCCCCCCCCCCCCCCCCCCCCCCCCCCCCCCCCCCCCCCCCCCCCCCCCCCCCCCCCCCCCCCCCCCCCCCCCCCCCCCCCCCCCCCCCCCCCCCCCCCCCCCCCCCCCCCCCCCCCCCCCCCCCCCCCCCCCCCCCCCCCCCCCCCCCCCCCCCCCCCCCCCCCCCCCCCCCCCCCCCCCCCCCCCCCCCCCCCCCCCCCCCCCCCCCCCCCCCCCCCCCCCCCCCCCCCCCCCCCCCCCCCCCCCCCCCCCCCCCCCCCCCCCCCCCCCCCCCCCCCCCCCCCCCCCCCCCCCCCCCCCCCCCCCCCCCCCCCCCCCCCCCCCCCCCCCCCCCCCCCCCCCCCCCCCCCCCCCCCCCCCCCCCCCCCCCCCCCCCCCCCCCCCCCCCCCCCCCCCCCCCCCCCCCCCCCCCCCCCCCCCCCCCCCCCCCCCCCCCCCCCCCCCCCCCCCCCCCCCCCCCCCCCCCCCCCCCCCCCCCCCCCCCCCCCCCCCCCCCCCCCCCCCCCCCCCCCCCCCCCCCCCCCCCCCCCCCCCCCCCCCCCCCCCCCCCCCCCCCCCCCCCCCCCCCCCCCCCCCCCCCCCCCCCCCCCCCCCCCCCCCCCCCCCCCCCCCCCCCCCCCCCCCCCCCCCCCCCCCCCCCCCCCCCCCCCCCCCCCCCCCCCCCCCCCCCCCCCCCCCCCCCCCCCCCCCCCCCCCCCCCCCCCCCCCCCCCCCCCCCCCCCCCCCCCCCCCCCCCCCCCCCCCCCCCCCCCCCCCCCCCCCCCCCCCCCCCCCCCCCCCCCCCCCCCCCCCCCCCCCCCCCCCCCCCCCCCCCCCCCCCCCCCCCCCCCCCCCCCCCCCCCCCCCCCCCCCCCCCCCCCCCCCCCCCCCCCCCCCCCCCCCCCCCCCCCCCCCCCCCCCCCCCCCCCCCCCCCCCCCCCCCCCCCCCCCCCCCCCCCCCCCCCCAAGATGGATCCTCCTTAGTGTAATTGCATGCAGCTGTGGCCCATGCCTGGCGGTTAGTGTAGCCCTGGTTTTCACTACACCGACACATACACCCCGCAAAGTTAATCTAGTGACTTGAATAATCATACTTGGTGTTGGACGTTGGTAGCTTCGGTTTGAATCAAAACCTTAGAAGCCACGTAAAATAAATTTTGCATAAACTGATTAGAGGCGTCTAACTTGGTTTTGCAGGAAGACATGTGATGTGGTATGGCATTTGTCATAATAATTTGATTATGTATGAGATGACCATATGATGTAATATTTGACAGGACCTGCGTAACATGATTCGGCATGATGGCTGGAGCCATATAATTGTAACTTTAAATGACCTGCGTGTCAACCTTGATGTAATGCATTTATTTTATCAGCCATAGAGATAGCAATATTATTTGATGCATCCACAAGATGGTGACAAGTTTGCAAAGGTGGACACTGACGCACAAGCCAAAGACACAGAAATGAAAAACTTCTCTATCAGAAAAGGCTATACCATATCATACAATTTTGAATTGCCTGAGTTGTTTATCCCTTTTGATGCACCCTTTTGATTGCACGGTAGTCGCTATTATTAGGGTGCTCTCTCACTAAAAATATCAAGTAGTTAGTGTTCTTCCAAGTGTAGCACCATCTGAAATACGTATCTTTTCGCGGTGTGCCATGTCCACATGGGTACGAACGAATTGAGAGGTATGAAGTGGGTGATCGTGAGACCTCCCAGCGAGATCACTTGGCTGTCTTGACGTTCGAGCAGGATAGTCCTGAACTCAGAACACGCCCATCGAAAGATGAACAAGTGTCACATAGAGATGTGACCGGCAAGTTAGCCTACCGATTGAAATTCACGTCATCAGTGATGTCCACATCAATGGCGTTGAATTGAAATGCAAGTCTTGATTCACTCACAATCAATTATGAGAGATATTTATTTGAGTGGGAGTGCACTTTAGAATTAAATTATTTAATTACTAGTGCACTTAATTATGAACAAAGTCTAAGTGAAACTTGTGTTTACCATTGTAGAATAAATGGCACGCAACGGCATGTTTAGCTTAGGCCCGATGTTAGAGAAAGAGAAGTTAGCTGCAACTGGAAGCAATTATACGGACTAGGTCCATACCCTGAGGATTGTCCTCAGGAGTGCTAAGAAAGAGTATGTGCTAGACACGGTTCTTCCAACTAAACTGGCGGCAACTGCCCCGGAAGATGATAGAAAAGTCTGGGCCACTAAGGATGATGACTGCATTGTAGTGCAGTGCCTCATGCTAACTTGCATGAGTCTAGAGCTTCAAAAACATTTTGAATTTCAATCCGCCCATGATATGATCTGGGCAATGGATGTTCTGTATAAACTCAATGCCGGGTCTGAACGTTATTAGGTAACAACGACCATGATTGAGTGCAAGATAGCCGAAGGAAATTCAGTTGGTGAACACATGATCAATTTGATTGGTTACACTGAAAGGCTTAGAACCTTGGAATTTCCAATTCCACCAGAACTCACGGTGGACATGCTACTTGCTTCACTCCCCCCGTCTTACGACGGTTTTATCATGAACTACAACATGAATGGCATGAACAAGACACCGAACGAGTTGCTCGCTATGCTGAAAACTGCTGAAGCAGGATTACAGAAAAATCGCAAGCAAGTGTTCCTTATGAATAAGACCACCCGTTTCAAAAAGAAGTGTAAGTCCAAGAAAGGAAAGGGCGCCAGTATGACCTGTTCCCAAATCAAGTGAAAGGTGGGAGCCAAGGCTAAAACTGAGTGCTTCTACTGCAAGGGCTCGGGACATTGGAACAGGAACTGCAAGAAGTACCTGGCAGAAAAGAAGAAGTGCGGAATATCTGACAAAGGTATAACTATTATACATGTTAATGTCATTGACATTTTGCTTGCTAGCGAAAACTCTAAGTCATGGGTATTTGATACCGGATCAGTTGCTCACATTTGCAACTCGATGCAGGGACTTCAGAAAACCTGCAAGCTGGCGATGAATTAAGTCGTGATGTGCGTTGGAAACGGTGCTGGAATCACCGCTCAAGCCGTTGGCATCATGCCTCTATGTCTCCCTTCAGTATTTAGCTTACAACTAAGTAACTATTTGATACGTCTCCAACGTATCTATAATTTTTTATTGTTCCATGCTGTTAGATTATCAATCTTGGATGTTTTTATAAGCATTCACAGCAATTATATATCAACTGGTTTTTGGTGGACTTGTACTGGCATCTATGACTAAAGTTTATTTCAACTGGTTAGTTGTAACCTTCCCATTTCTGAAATTTCAATGTCAAATGATTGGGAAATGTGTCACACTATCCATTAGTACAGTCAAGCTTATTCACCACCAGTCTGGAAAAAAGAAACCAGTAGCTCACATTAGTGGCAATTGAAGAGATGTTTTAATTTTTGAAGAGATTGTGGTTAGGTTACAAGCGTATACATTACCTAGCAATGCGAATAATAATAATAATAATAATAATATACTACCTTTTCCAGTTATTTTAGCTAAAATAATGCAAAAAAAATATTTATTTTATTTGCAATCCGAAATGTTGGTTGTACTTCAGTCTAAGGCAATTGATTTATTTTTTGTGGTCTTATTCTGAGCCATCTGCCATCATTTATAGGCTGCGTATGTACTTTGGGAAACGGGATTGGATTTTGGGGTACCGTTGCTTCCAATCTTACAAATCAGTTGTGATCTTCTTGCTGACAAAGAGGAGGAAGAAGACAAGGTAGCGGGTATGGTCTCTGGGTCAAAACCACGGCCCTTAGTGCGGTCGTTGCACACATCATGGTGATGCTGCCTGGCACAACAGAGGCCATTTCATCCATTGCCTCAGTTGGGCTTGGGTATTTCGGGCAAGCGTGAGAGAGTAGATGGCAGGGGCACGCAGTTGACCTTCTATGCACTGTTGGTTGGTGGGCTTGGTGAACGACTATGGCATGTAGGTTCAAGGATGGAGAGATTTGCTCTCGTAAAAGGAAGCAGGCATGCTGTGGTACTGCTGATTGTGCTCTGCTCTACATGGATGCTGAGGGGTTGCCATGTGGGAGAGGAAGCGAGTTGTGCTCTCTCTCTCTCCCCCCTCCCTTCACTAGTAGAAAACGGCCCATTTATCACGGTTCCAGAGGCCCATTAGCCCCGGTTCTAGAACCGGGACTAAAGGGTCGGGACTAAAGCCCAAAACCTTTAGTCCCGGTTTGCTTACGAACCGGGACAGAAGGGGCTCCACGTGGCCGCTGCGGGGCGCCCAGGGAGGAGGACCTTTAGTCCCGGTTGGTAACATGAACCGGGACCAAAAGGTTGCCACGCGTCAGCAGCTCGCAGGCGCTGGGGTTTTTGTTTTTGTTTTCCCCCCCCCCCCCCCCCCCCCCCCCCCCCCCCCCCCCCCCCCCCCCCCCCCCCCCCCCCCCCCCCCCCCCCCCCCCCCCCCCCCCCCCCCCCCCCCCCCGTACTCTCCCCTTTCCTCTTGCTCTCTCTCCCTGCCTTGCATCCGAGCGGGCTCGTCGCCGCTGCCTCGACGACGGCGTGGCCACCGGCCACCGTTCGCCGCACCAACTAGTCCAGGAGGACAGACCTCTCTTTCTCCGTGCTTGGTCGACGGTGGCTACTACATACAGAGAGAACTCGACGCTAGCTAGTAAGCAAATGAAGGAACTATTAATTACACAACATCGTGATCATGAACATATATAGAGAGAAGTAACCTCTCTTTCTTGGTGCTTGGTCGAACAACAAGTTTTCGTATATCTATCCGTAGCTATTACATATAGTACATGTTGATGCATATATCTATTCATAAATTTGTATTTTTCGATAGCATTCTCCTCCTTTAGGAATGACATGGTCAACAAAGAATCCCGCCAACTCCTCTTGAATTGCGCGTAGGTGATCCTCTGGTAGGAGTACGTCCCACTTCTGCCAGGGCTAATTTAAAGAAGGGGGGTCAATATATATATATATGAATGAAATCAACACAATTGATGGTGATAAAATAAAATTGTGAATATTGTTTACGTACTTCAAATTGTTCTTTAGTGAAGCCCCTCTCAGTGATATTTTGGCGAATGAACTCGCAGACGTAGTATCCACAATAATCATTTCCGAGTTCCTGCCACATGCACTTTACGAGAATATAGTTCAATCAAAATGATAATCAACCATGATAATGATATTGAAACTAGAATCAACGAGAGATGCGCGGAACTAGCTAGCCCCCCCCCCCCCCCCCCCCCCCCCCCCCCCCCCCCCCCCCCCCCCCCCCCCCCCCCCCCCCCCCCCCCCCCCCCCCCCCCCCCCCCCCCCCCCCCCCCCCCCCCCCCCCCCCCCCCCCCCCCCCCCCCCCCCCCCCCCCCCCCCCCCCCCCCCCCCCCCCCCCCCCCCCCCCCCCCCCCCCCCCCCCCCCCCCCCCCCCCCCCCCCCCCCCCCCCCCCCCCCCCCCCCCCCCCCCCCCCCCCCCCCCCCCCCCCCCCCCCCCCCCCCCCCCCCCCCCCCCCCCCCCCCCCCCCCCCCCCCCCCCCCCCCCCCCCCCCCCCCCCCCCCCCCCCCCCCCCCCCCCCCCCCCCCCCCCCCCCCCCCCCCCCCCCCCCCCCCCCCCCCCCCCCCCCCCCCCCCCCCCCCCCCCCCCCCCCCCCCCCCCCCCCCCCCCCCCCCCCCCCCCCCCCCCCCCCCCCCCCCCCCCCCCCCCCCCCCCCCCCCCCCCCCCCCCCCCCCCCCCCCCCCCCCCCCCCCCCCTCAGTTCATCATCATCACTTCTGACGAGACGCTTTCCGGGTTCGTATTTAAAGATTTCTACCTCAGCGGTTTTGAACTGTACATCATCGCTTAGGTAGTCACCAGGATTGAAACCAGGAGCAATGGCCGCTACCCCCGGGCTATCGGTAAACACCTTGAGCGGGGGGCACGATTGCTTTTCCTGTTCGCCGAGCTGGGGGATTGTTTTCCCAATTCTTGCACCACTAGTGCTACTTCTCAACCGACTCATAGCTTCGTCATATGTCTTTCCAATAATGCGGTCATAGTTTGATGGCGGCGGAGGCGGAGGTGGTCGCCGAAGGGCATGCAGAGTGCATTTGGCCTTTACCGGATCTACCTTTTCCTTTGGAGGCGGAACTTTCCGTTGAAAATGGGCCTGCACTTCGGCATTACTAATTTCCTTGAGCTCTGCGTCAGTCCTCTCATATGGTAACTTTGGAAGAGGCTTGAGGCTTGGACCAAATTTGTTTTTCTTCCCACCACCTCTTGTACTGCTAGCCGCCGGAACTGTGACGGCTCTCTTCTGCCATTGCTGACACGCCGAAGGAGGCTGAGTGCCCTGACGAGCCGGAGGAGGCGAAGAAGGAGGCTGAGTGCCCTGACGCGCTGGAGGAGGCGGAGGAGGAGGTGGAGTGCCCTGATGCACCAGAGGAGGCGGAGGAGGAGCAGGAGTGCCCTCACGCGCTGGAGGAGGCGGAGTGCTCGACGGAGGAGGCGAAGGAGGAGCCGGAGTGCCGTCACGCGCCGGAGGAGGCGGAGTGCCCTGATCACTCGCCGGGGGCGTCCAGTTTGGAAGCTTGATGTACTCCTTCCTCCACAGACAGGTACTCTTCAAAGCATAAACCAGATGATTCTCCCCTTCACCTGTAGGGTGGTCCAGCTCCAGCTCCTCAAATCCCTCCATTATTTCATCCACCATCACAACAGCATAGCCATGTGGAATTGGACGGCAGTGAAAAGTTCCGTCAGCTTGAGGAGGCACAACAGAGCCGACAGCCGCCTTCAAAGTCAGGTTCTGCCATTTCGTCATTAGCTCGCAATGTTGAGCCTCCGTGATAGTATCCACGAGGTAGCGAGGAGCCGTGAAATCAGGCTGAACGGGCTCCATGGAAGCCACGCTGCTTCTCCGCTGAGATGGTGGGGTAGCTTCTGGGGTAGCTTCGTGCCGCTGAGATGGTTGGCCGGTAACTCGTTGTCTCTCAAGTTCCTCTAGCTTTGCTATTATTGCATGGAGCTTCTGCATTTCGATTGCTTCTGCTTTCCTCTTTCTCTCTGGGCTTCTGTAACCGCCTGCGCCGGCAAACCCAACCACCCACGGAACGGAGCCTGGTGTGCCTCGTGTTCGTCCAGGGTGCTCAGGATTCCCGAGGGCCTCAGTCAGTTTGTCCTTCTCTCTGTCGGGAATGAACGTCCCTTCCTGCGCTGCGGTGATATACTTCTGAAGCTTCTTGACGGGTATTGCAAGTTGCTCGTCCGTCCAATGGCACTTCCCTATTTCAGGGTCCAAAGTTCCCCCAACCCCGAAGAACCAAGTCCTTGAACGGTCTGGCCAGTTCAATGTATCTGGTTCGACCCCTTTAGCAAGCAGGTCTTGCTCAGCTTTGTCCCACAACGGCTGGGCTTTGAGGTAGCCACCTGACCCCGTGTGATGGTGATACAGCTTCTTTGTAGCATTTATCTTGTTTGTCTCTGACATTTCTTACTCTTGTCCGATGTCTTGTAGGCCACAAATGCGGGCCAGTGATCTCTTATGTTCTCAAATCAGCCGGTGAATTCTGGAGTCTTCCCTTTGTCAACAAACTTTGATTTCAACTCATTCTTCCACCCCCTGAATAGACCTGCCATCTTCTTAAGAGCACACGCCTTGACCAGTGGCTCTATAACTGGCTTATTCGGATCCGCCTCTAGCGGTAGGGTGAAATTTGCCTTCAGCGAGGTCCAAAGATCATCTTTCTGTCTATCGGTGACATAAGAAACTTCAGGGTCGTCGCCCCCCCCCCCCCCCCCCCCCCCCCCCCCCCCCCCCCCCCCCCCCCCCCCCCCCCCCCCCCCCCCCCCCCCCCCCCCCCCCCCCCCCCCCCCCCCCCCCCCCCCCCCCCCCCCCCCCCCCCCCCCCCCCCCCCCCCCCCCCCCCCCCCCCCCCCCCCCCCCCCCCCCCCCCCCCCCCCCCCCCCCCCCCCCCCCCCCCCCCCCCCCCCCCCCCCCCCCCCCCCCCCCCCCCCCCCCCCCCCCCCCCCCCCCCCCCCCCCCCCCCCCCCCCCCCCCCCCCCCCCCCCCCCCCCCCCCCCCCCCCCCCCCCCCCCCCCCCCCCCCCCCCCCCCCCCCCCCCCCCCCCCCCCCCCCCCCCCCCCCCCCCCCCCCCCCCCCCCCCCCCCCCCCCCCCCCCCCCCCCCCCCCCCCCCCCCCCCCCCCCCCCCCCCCCCCCCCCCCCCCCCCCCCCCCCCCCCCCCCCCCCCCCCCCCCCCCCCCCCCCCCCCCCCCCCCCCCCCCCCCCCCCCCCCCCCCCCCCCCCCCCCCCCCCCCCCCCCCCCCCCCCCCCCCCCCCCCCCCCCCCCCCCCCCCCCCCCCCCCCCCCCCCCCCCCCCCCCCCCCCCCCCCCCCCCCCCCCCCCCCCCCCCCCCCCCCCCCCCCCCCCCCCCCCCCCCCCCCCCCCCCCCCCCCCCCCCCCCCCCCCCCCCCCCCCCCCCCCCCCCCCCCCCCCCCCCCCCCCCCCCCCCCCCCCCCCCCCCCCCCCCCCCCCCCCCCCCCCCCCCCCCCCCCCCCCCCCCCCCCCCCCCCCCCCCCCCCCCCCCCCCCCCCCCCCCCCCCCCCCCCCCCCCCCCCCCCCCCCCCCCCCCCCCCCCCCCCCCCCCCCCCCCCCCCCCCCCCCCCCCCCCCCCCCCCCCCCCCCCCCCCCCCCCCCCCCCCCCCCCCCCCCCCCCCCCCCCCCCCCCCCCCCCCCCCCCCCCCCCCCCCCCCCCCCCCCCCCCCCCCCCCCCCCCCCCCCCCCCCCCCCCCCCCCCCCCCCCCCCCCCCCCCCCCCCCCCCCCCCCCCCCCCCCCCCCCCCCCCCCCCCCCCCCCCCCCCCCCCCCCCCCCCCCCCCCCCCCCCCCCCCCCCCCCCCCCCCCCCCCCCCCCCCCCCCCCCCCCCCCCCCCCCCCCCCCCCCCCCCCCCCCCCCCCCCCCCCCCCCCCCCCCCCCCCCCCCCCCCCCCCCCCCCCCCCCCCCCCCCCCCCCCCCCCCCCCCCCCCCCCCCCCCCCCCCCCCCCCCCCCCCCCCCCCCCCCCCCCCCCCCCCCCCCCCCCCCCCGACGGCGTGGGCGGCGGACGGCGTTGGCGTGGGCTAGGGGGCGGGGCAGGGGCACGGGCGACGGCGACGGCGTCGGGGCAGCCTGGCGGCGTCGAGGTGGTCGGCGTCGTCGGGGGAACTACGAGATGAAAATGAAATTTTTCACAAGTGTTTGCTTATATACATGAAACTTTGGTCCCGGTTTGAGGCACCAACCGGGACCAATGCCTACCTTTGGACCCGGTTCGTGCCACCAACCGGGACCAAAGGTCACTTTTTAGCAGCCCAAAGGGCGGGAAGCAGAGACCTTTTGTCCCGGTTGGTGGCACGAACTGGGACTAAAGGTAGGCATTGGTCCCGGTTGGTGCCACGAACCGGGACCAAAGGGGTGCATTGGTACCGGTTTGTGGCACCAACCGGGACCAATGGCTTGCACCTGGCACAGCCGCGGTGCGGTTGGATGTTTAGTCCCACCTCGCTAGCTGAGAGGCTTCGGCACTTGTTTATAAGCGCGGCTGCGCCATCTCTCTTGAACTCCTCTGAACTGCAAGCCTACGAGCCTAATCTCACACTGCTATGCCTGTGGGCCAACTGGGCCTCCTGCGGGCCTGAATCCTAGCCCAACTAGCTGGGTTTCTAGTAGTATTCAGGCCGTGGTGGCCCAGTAGGCGGCATTTTTTTCTTTTTTTTGTTTTCTTTTTTGCTTTATTTTTTTGTTTCTACTTACAGCAAAATACTTAAAGTTTTTCAGTGATTCTTTTTGCTTTTATGTCACAAAAATTATAAACTTTCTGTTAGTGCCATTAGTTTTCAAATTTGAATAGTTTAAATTTGAATTCTTTTAAATTTGTGTGAATCACTAGTTTGTGAATAACTTTACTATAAAAATAGATTTTTGAGTGATTCTTTTTCCTGCTATTTAATATTACTGTGTTTTATGATTATATTCAATTTGGTAATTTTTAGGATATTTTAAATGTCTATTTTAATCAAAAACGGATTTTGTTATTTTAGTTTGCTATTAAAGTTTCTAACAAAAAATTTCTTTATGAAAATTCTTTTTGTTATTAATGTTTTGAACAAAAAATACTTTGATAATTTTAGTTGCATAAGTTTTATATAATTTTAGTTTCAAAAATACTAGAGGTTTATAAAAGCTTTTTAGTTGATTCCTTTTGCTATTAGAGTTTTATAAAAGCTTTTTAGTTGATTCCTTTTGCTATTAGAGTTTTATAAAAGCTTTTTAGTTGATTCTTTTTGCTATCATTTCACCCACATTGCATGTGCTAAAAAGTTGAGAGGGTTACGGCAAAAACTGGATGCACTTCGTGTACAAAATGGACAATCTCTTTCGAAGTATCAGGGTTTCGAACGAAAACCCATCGGTTACAAAGGGATTTCATTTTTTTTACTTATTTGAACTCCAGACTTTTTGTGTGTTCAAAATGCACCATTCAAAGCCACATCATCAATTTTCAATCCTTTCTGACTTCATTTGGTATTTTTCATGCATTTACTGATTTTTTAAGCTAAATGACCCTGAAATTGAAAAGCACTACAAATGAACTCTGAAAAGGCTGAAAGTTGGCATGGTATCATCATTTCACCCACGTAGCATGTTATAAAAAGTTGAGAGGGTTATGGCAAAAACTAGATGCACTTCGTGTACAAAACAGACAATCTGTTTCGAAGTATCAGGGTTTCTGACGAAAACTCATCTGTTACAAAGGTATTTTATTTTTTTGAACTTATTTGAACTCCCGACTTTTTGTGTGTTCAAAATGAACCATTCAAAGCCACATCATCAATTTTCAACCCTTTCTGACTTCATCTGGTATTTTTCATGCATTTACTAATTTTTTTAAGCTAAATGACCCTGAAATTGAAAAGCACTACAAATGAACTCTGAAAAGGTTGAAAGTTGGAATGGTATCATCATTGCACCCACATAGCATGTTATAAAAAGTTGAGAGGGTTACGGCAAAAACTGGATGCACTTCGTGTACAAAACAGACAATCTCTTTCGAAGTATCAGGGTTTCATATGAAAACTCATCTGTTACAAAAGGCATTTCATTTCTTTACATGTAACTGCAGTGATATTCTAGATCAAAGGCATCATCATAATAGTTGTGGAGAGAAAGCCTTCAGTTTTTCTTCGCTTGTGTCCTTTGCTTATTGCACCGTAACCATGGATAATCTTCATCGTTTAACAGGGTGCTTGGGTCAGCCTTGACTTTGAAGGGAGGAATTTCATGAAACTTTTCATAATCTTCAGACATGTCTGTCTTGCCCTCCAATCCCACGATGTCTCTTTTTCCTGAAAGAACTATGTGGCACTTTGGCTCATCGTATGATGTATTCGCTTCCTTAACTTTTCTTTTTCTCGGTTTGGTAGACATGTCCTTCACATAGAAAACCTGCGCCACATCATTGGCTAGGACGAATGGTTCGTCTGTGTACCCAAGATTGTTCAGATCCACTATTGTCATTCCGTACTATGGGTCTACTTGTACCCCGCCTCCTGACAGATTGACCCATTTGCACTGAAACAAAGGGACCTTAAAATCATGTCCATAGTCAAGTTCCCATATGTCCACTATGTAGCCATAATATGTGTCGACCTTTCCTCTCTTGGTTGCTGCATCAAAGCGGACACCACTGTTTTGGTTGGTGCTCTTTTGATCTTGGGCGATCGTATAAAATGTATTCCCATTTATCTCGTACCCTTTGTAAGTCAATACAGTCGAAGATGGTCCCCTGGCCAACGAGTACAGCTCATCAGAAACAGTGTTGTCACCCATGAGACGTGTTTGCAACCTATTGCCGAAAGTCCTGATGTGTTCACATGTAATCTAGTCGTCACACTGCTCTGGGTGTTTGGAGCGCAGAATACTCTTGTGTTCATCGACATACGGGGTCACCAAGGTAGAATTCTGTAGAATTGTGTAGTGTGCTTGAGACCAAGAATGCCCGTCCGTACATATTATTGAGTCCGCTCCTAGCGTGCCTTTTCCAGTCAGTCTCCCCTCATACCGCGGTTGAGGGAGACCAATCTTCTTAAGGTCAGGAATGAAGTCAACACAAAACCCAATGACATCCTCTATTTGATGGCCCATGGAGATGCTTCCTTCTGGCCTAGCGCGGTTACGAACATATTTCTTTAAGACTCCCATGAACCTCTCAAAGGGGAACATATTGTGTAGAAATACAGGGCTCAGAATGGCAATCTTGTCGACTAGATGAACTAGGACGTGCGTCATGATATTGAAGAAGGATGGTGGGAACACCAGCTCAAAACTGACAAGACATTGCGCCAAATCACTCCTTAACCTTGGTAGGATTTCTGGATCGATCACCTTCTGAGAGATTGCATTGAGGAATGCACATAGCTTCACAATGGATAATTGAACGTTTTCCGGTAGAAGCCCCCTCAATGCAACCGGAAGCAGTTGCATCATAATCACGTGGCAGTCATGAGACTTTAGGTTCTGGAACGTTTTCTCTGCCATATTTATTATTCCCTTTATATTC
The DNA here is from genome assembly GCA_036873465.1 of Thinopyrum obtusiflorum. Classification (NCBI taxonomy): domain Eukaryota; kingdom Viridiplantae; phylum Streptophyta; class Magnoliopsida; order Poales; family Poaceae; genus Thinopyrum; species Thinopyrum obtusiflorum. Next base: position 136,218 of record JAAAWM010012008.1, read on the forward strand.
GACGAGAAGCCAGACGGGACCTTCATACTGAGCAGGCATTCAAAGAAGATTTCCTTCTCTTCTTTGGTAAGAGCGTAGCTGGCAGGACCTTCATACTGCTTTGGAGGCATGCCGTCTTTTTCGTGCACACGTTGCTGGTCCCCCCGTGCCTCCGGTGTATCTTTTGTCTTCCCATACACGCCCAAGAAGCCTAGCAGGTTCACGCAAAGATTCTTCGTCACGTGCATCACGTCGATTGCAGAGCGGACCTCTAGGTCTTTCCAATAGGATAGGTCCCAAAATATAGATTTCTTCTTCCACATGGGTGCGCGTCCCTCAGCGTCATTCGAAACAGATATTTCGCCGGGACCCTTTCCAAAGATTACTTGTAAATCATTGACCATAGCAAGTATGTGATCACCAGTATGGACGGCGGGCTTCTTTCGGTGATCTGCCTCGCCTTTGAAATGCTTGCCTTTCTTTCAACATTGATGGTTGGTCGGAAGAAATCGACGATGCCCCAGGTACACATTCTTCCTGCATTTGTCCAAATATATACTTTCGGTGTCATCTAAACAGTGCGTGCATGCGTGGTATCCCTTGTTTGTCTGTCTTGAAAGGTTACTGAGAGCAGGCCAATCATTGATGGTTACAAACAGTAATGCATGTAGGTCAAAATTCCTGCTGGTCTTGCTCATCCCACACACGTACACCTTTTCCATTCCACAGCTGTAAAAGTTCTTCAACTAATGGCCTTAGGTACACATCAATGTCGTTGCCGGGTTGCTTAGGGCCTTGGATGAGAACTGGCATCAGAATGAACTTCCGCTTCATGCACAGCCAAGGAGGAAGGTTATAGATACATAGAGTCACGGGCCAGGTGCTATGATTGCTGCTCTGCTCCCCAAAAGGATTATTGCCATCCGCGGTTAAACCAAACCATACGTTCCTTGCGTCACCTGCAAAGTCCCCCCACTTTCAATCGATTTTTCTCCACTGTGACCTGTCAGCGGGTGCTCTCAACTTCCCGTCTTTCTTACGGTCCTCTTTGTGCCATCGCATCAACTTGGCATGCTCTTTGTTTCGGAACAGACATTTCAACCGTGGTATTATAGGAGCATACCACATCACCTTGGCAGGAACCCTCTTCCTGGGCCGCTCGCCCTCAACATCACCAGGGTCATCTCGTCTGATCTTATACCGCTATGCACCGCATACCGGGCATGCGTTCAAATCCTCATACGCACCACGGTAGAGGATGCAGTCATTAGGGCATGCATGTATCTGCTGCACCTCCAATCCTAGAGGGCATAGAACCTTCTTTGCTCCGTACGCACTGTCGGGCAATTCGTTATCCTTTGGAAGCTTCTTCTTCAATATTTTCAGTAGCTTCTCAAATCCGTTGTCAGATACACCATTCTCTGCCTTCCACTGCAGCAATTCCAGTGTGGTACCGAGCTTTGTGTTGCCATCTTCGCAATTTGGGTACAACCCTTTTTTGTGATCCTCTAACATGCGATCGAACTTCAACTTCTCCTTTTCACTTTTGCATTGTCTCTTTGCATCAACAATGACCCAGCGAAGATCATCATCGGGCACATCGTCTGGTTCCTCTTGATCTTCAGCTTCCCCCGTTGCAGCATCACCGTATTCAAGGGGCACATAGTTGTCATCATCCTCTTCTTCTTCGTTGTCTTCCATCATAACCCCTCTTTCTCCGTGCTTGGTCCAAACATTATAGTGTGGCATGAAACCCTTCTCAAGCAGGTGGACGTGAAGGGTTTTTGATGAAGAGTAAGACTTCGTATTCTCACAGCGAGTACATGGACAACACATAAAACCATTCTTCTTGGTTGCCTCAGCCACTTCGAGAAAATTATGCATGTCGTCAATGTAGTCGGAGGTGCATCGGTCACCGTACATCCATTGTCGGTTCATCTGCATGCATTATATAATTAAGTATATCAAAAATCATTACAGAACATCATGAATAGAGAAGTGATGACCAAATTAATACAAGTTCATCATCACATTAAAACCAAAGTACTGTAGTGATCAAATGTTTTTACTGAAAAAATAAATACATAAAGTTCATACATAGTTCTCATAGAACAACATATAGCTCTCTAGAGCATCTAACACTAGTAGAAAAAGGGCCATTTGTCCCAGTTCATAAGGGCCATCTGTCCCGGTTTTGGAACCGGGACTAAAAGGTCGTTACTAATGCCCTAGGCCTTTAGCCCCGGTTCTTACACGAACCGGGACAGATGGGCCTCCACGTGGCCGCTCCGGCGAGCCCAGGCAGGAGGGCCTTTGGTCCCGGTTGGTAGCACCAACCGGGACCAATAAGCTTCCACGCGTCAGCATTTCAAGGACTGGTTTTTTTTTTGAAAGGAGGTGGTTTTGGGGTTTTGGGGTTAATTTAGGTTGCTATAGGTAGCTAATAGAGAGATGTGTCCTCTCTTATCTCCGTGCTACTACTACTGCTATGCCTAAACATGACTTAGATTGAATTGAGGCAACATGTGGTGCATGTCGAAAGTAATACTAATCCTAACTTGATCAAGTTTGGATTGTACTACTTTCGACGTGCACCACATGCATGTTGCCTTCACTTCAATCCAATCCATGTTCATTTCACCCACAGATATATAATAACTCTTCATGCTTGCATCATGCATCATCATAATAACAAGTCCTACTAATCATCATCATATAACTTCTACTCGTTATTAATAACAAGTCATACGATCATCATCCTGATAGTCATCGAACCAACCCTACTTAATTGTTCTTAGCACATGATCATCAGTATTAGGCAGGACCTAAATACCGTATTTAAGGTAAAATAGCATAAAACAATATAGACCCTGACTCTCCATTATGGAGAATGGAGATCATCCTATCTCCAATTCTTGCGCGGCGCTTCCTTTTGCTTCCAAGAACCTCCTTATGACTGTCCATACATTTTTTCCATTCTCTGATTAGCATGTCTCCACTTCTTTTAGAAATCCGGTATGGACAGTTGAGATTCGTAGGATGACCTGGTTGTATGTTCAAAACATGAAGGCTACCATACTCATACATCAAATGAGGCACACAATCCGTCGGGATTCTCTGTTGAAAAACATAGTAATAACTTCATAGTTAGCAATGATGTAGTAGTTTTAGAAGTATGCAAAAGATGCACGGATGTCGTAATAGTAAAAAATCTTACCAGGGTATCTCCATGGTAGTTACCGTAGTTCAACACGTGCACTAGTGGCACATATTGACCATAATGTTGAGGAGTTTGATTGTAGATATTGTAATTCTCAAGATCATTACAAAATCCAACCAGATGATTTTTCTCCTTATAAGTTAACTCAGAGCCATCGGTGTAGTAGGTTCTGTCTACCATCTTTCGCACATTCTTTGAACAATCAAAATAAGCTGTCAATGGAAATAAGCTGTCAACTATTTTGAAATGAACAATATAAATTAATTAATAATTAACTATGTTTGAGAAACTCACATAGCGGTAGAACTGGAGGCGTATCAACAAGAACCCAAATGTCCATATTGTCTTGGTCGATGTCAGGATCACCAAGATCCATGGTGACAAGCATACCCTCATCAAAACCATACATCTTGCAAAATGCTTCCCAATTTTTGTAACCAAAATGGGTTACGCTCTCAGAATTATACAGATTTACTTCAAAATCCACATCATGATGAGTCCTTAGGTGAATTTTCTTTGTTTCATAATTTTCATGGTCTTCAAAATCCATCCTTTCCAAGACATAGCGTCTTGCATGGCATGGGATAAGCTACTCGAATTCTAAAAGATGAAAATTACATGTTGAAATACTTGAAGTCATGCTTAATTACGAAAAATACACTTGTCGTCGTTGCGTACCGTTTCAACTTCGAAGGTCTCCTCGAGCTTAATGCTGAAGTGCCGATCATCGTCCAGGTGAGGCCTGTCGCACAGACCTCGATCGTCGTGGCACTAGCTGCACTCCCCCAGGAGACTTTCGTCGTCCGGTGACGACATTTCCTACGTTCATAATTCAAAGATTAAACTTGTACAATTAAATATATGTACTACAAAAACTAAATTAGATCATTATTATTCATAACGGGCTGACTATCGGTCTGTCGAGTCTTTTCTTGAAAACTCTCAGCTCACGTGGTGTACATATTCGACCGTCGGTGATGGTAGCTCCTCCTTTCATTCCCGAGTGCATTACACCAAATTGTCTAGCACACGGGAACGAAGGAGAAGCTACCCCCACGACAACAGTCAGGATTCTTCGTCCTCTCATTTATGGTGGAGACTCGACAGACTTAAAGTCAACCCAAAATATCGTTTAATTATCTTTCTAAAAAAGGACATATCGTCCTCTCATATATAGGACTCATATTGACATGGAGATTTGGCTGGTCTCACCTCGAGGTCGGAGGAGGGTCGGTGACGGGGACGACGGCGGGGATGATGGAGGGGCTCCTAGATTTCTGCAAAAACATAAAGCCTATAAGCTATCAACTAATCAAATGCATACGCCTTGCATAGTGCTCTGCAATTTTAGCATTCAAAGTAGGAGTACTTTTCCAATTTGAGCATTCAATAAGCAAAACCAAATCGTAAAATAATGTAGTATTCAAATTAGCATGCATTCAATTATAAGCAAAACTACATCATCTCTTGCGTCCGTACATCGTCGAATATTATCACTAATACACCTCGAATACTATCATACATATAGCATCGCTAATACAGCTAGAACCGTAGCCCCCGACGGGTATCGGCGCGGGCGGTGGACACCCAAAGAGAAGGAACCATCACACCCCCCCCCCCCCCCCCCCCCCCCCCCCCCCCCCCCCCCCCCCCCCCCCCCCCCCCCCCCCCCCCCCCCCCCCCCCCCCCCCCCCCCCCCCCCCCCCCCCCCCCCCCCCCCCCCCCCCCCCCCCCCCCCCCCCCCCCCCCCCCCCCCCCCCCCCCCCCCCCCCCCCCCCCCCCCCCCCCCCCCCCCCCCCCCCCCCCCCCCCCCCCCCCCCCCCCCCCCCCCCCCCCCCCCCCCCCCCCCCCCCCCCCCCCCCCCCCCCCCCCCCCCCCCCCCCCCCCCCCCCCCCCCCCCCCCCCCCCCCCCCCCCCCCCCCCCCCCCCCCCCCCCCCCCCCCCCCCCCCCCCCCCCCCCCCCCCCCCCCCCCCCCCCCCCCCCCCCCCCCCCCCCCCCCCCCCCCCCCCCCCCCCCCCCCCCCCCCCCCCCCCCCCCCCCCCCCCCCCCCCCCCCCCCCCCCCCCCCCCCCCCCCCCCCCCCCCCCCCCCCCCCCCCCCCCCCCCCCCCCCCCCCCCCCCCCCCCCCCCCCCCCCCCCCCCCCCCCCCCCCCCCCCCCCCCCCCCCCCCCCCCCCCCCCCCCCCCCCCCCCCCCCCCCCCCCCCCCCCCCCCCCCCCCCCCCCCCCCCCCCCCCCCCCCCCCCCCCCCCCCCCCCCCCCCCCCCCCCCCCCCCCCCCCCCCCCCCCCCCCCCCCCCCCCCCCCCCCCCCCCCCCCCCCCCCCCCCCCCCCCCCCCCCCCCCCCCCCCCCCCCCCCCCCCCCCCCCCCCCCCCCCCCCCCCCCCCCCCCCCCCCCCCCCCCCCCCCCCCCCCCCCCCCCCCCCCCCCCCCCCCCCCCCCCCCCCCCCCCCCCCCCCCCCCCCCCCCCCCCCCCCCCCCCCCCCCCCCCCCCCCCCCCCCCCCCCCCCCCCCCCCCCCCCCCCCCCCCCCCCCCCCCCCCCCCCCCCCCCCCCCCCCCCCCCCCCCCCCCCCCCCCCCCCCCCCCCCCCCCCCCCCCCCCCCCCCCCCCCCCCCCCCCCCCCCCCCCCCCCCCCCCCCCCCCCCCCCCCCCCCCCCCCCCCCCCCCCCCCCCCCCCCCCCCCCCCCCCCCCCCCCCCCCCCCCCCCCCCCCCCCCCCCCCCCCCCCCCCCCCCCCCCCCCCCCCCCCCCCCCCCCCCCCCCCCCCCCCCCCCCCCCCCCCCCCCCCCCCCCCCCCCCCCCCCCCCCCCCCCCCCCCCCCCCCCCCCCCCCCCCCCCCCCCCCCCCCCCCCCCCCCCCCCCCCCCCCCCCCCCCCCCCCCCCCCCCCCCCCCCCCCCCCCCCCCCCCCCCCCCCCCCCCCCCCCCCCCCCCCCCCCCCCCCCCCCCCCCCCCCCCCCCCCCCCCCCCCCCCCCCCCCCCCCCCCCCCCCCCCCCCCCCCCCCCCCCCCCCCCCCCCCCCCCCCCCCCCCCCCCCCCCCCCCCCCCCCCCCCCCCCCCCCCCCCCCCCCCCCCCCCCCCCCCCCCCCCCCCCCCCCCCCCCCCCCCCCCCCCCCCCCCCCCCCCCCCCCCCCCCCCCCCCCCCCCCCCCCCCCCCCCCCCCCCCCCCCCCCCCCCCCCCCCCCCCCCCCCCCCCCCCCCGGCGCGGCGACGGCATCGGAGGCAGGGCGGCGAGGGCGACGGCGTTGGAGGCAGGGGCGGTGAGGGCGTCGACGCGCGGGGCGGTCCGCGGGCAGGCGCTCGGGCGCGGGGCAGGGGCGACGGCAACGAGGAGCAGCGCTGGGGCGTCGGGGTGGGGAAGAAGAACTGAAATGAAATTTTCGCAAGTGTTGGCTTATATAGACGAGGCATTAGTCCCGGTTCATGGCATCAACCGGGACTAATGTGGCCTTTAGTCCCGGTTGGTACCACCAACCGGGACCAAAGGCCTCTTTTCAGCAGCCCAAAGGGCGGGAAGCAGAGGCCTTTGGTCCCGGTTGGTGGCACCAACCGGGACTAAAGGGGGGGTCATTGGTCCCGGTTGGTGTCATGAACCGGGACCAAAGCACCCCTTTAGTTCCGGTTGGTGCCACCAACCGGGACTAAATGCCCTTGCACAGCGGCGTGGTGGTGGGAGTTTAGTCCCACCTCGCTAGTTGAGAGGGGCGCGCAGTGGTTTATAAGCACCACTGCCGCACCCCTCTCAACCTCCTCTCTATTGCAGGCTTACAGGCCTAATTATGACTGCTATGCCTGATGGGCCTGCTGGGCCTTCTTCGGGCCTGAATCCTGGCCCTTGTATGGGTTTCTAGTCGTATTCAGGCCGTGGTGGCCCAGTAGGTGGCAATTTTTTTTATTTTTTCTTGGTTTTTTTGTTTTCTTTTTTGCTTTATTTATTTTGTTTTGTTTCTACTTACAATAAAATACTTATTTATTTTATTTTGTTTTGTTTCTAATTACTTATTTATTTTATTTTATGATAATTCTTTTTGCTATTAAAGTTTCTAACAAAAAAAGTTCTTTATGAAAATTCTTTTTGCTTTTAATGATTTTGAACAGAAAATACTTTGATAATTTTAGTTGCATCAATTTTATATAATTTTTGTTTCAATAATACTAGAGGTTGCTTATAATGTTTTGAACAGAAAATACGTTGATAATTTTAGTTTCATAAATTTT
>JAAAWM010012009.1:0-70000 GCA_036873465.1 Thinopyrum obtusiflorum
TCTTCATCACACAAAATATTCATATCATGCACAACCCCGATTTCAGCCAAGCACTTGTTTTCATACTCTATTCTTTCAAACCTTTCAACTTTCACGCAATACATGAGCGTGAGCCATGGACATAGCACTATGGGTGGAATAGAGGTGGTTGTGGAGAAGACAAAAAGGAGGGAGATAGTCTCACATCGACTAGGCGTATCAACGGGCTATGGAGATGCCCATCAATAGATATCAATGTGAGTGAGTAGGGATTGCCATGCAACGGATGCACTAGAGCTAAATATGTATGAAAGCTCAACAAAAGAAACTAGTGGGTGTGCATCCAACTTGCTTGCTCACGAAGACCTAGGGCATTTGAGGAAGCCCATCGTTGGAATATACAAGCCAAGTTCTATAATGAAAATTCCCACTAGTATATGAAAGTGACTAAACATGAGACTCTCTATCATGAAGAACATGGTGCTACTTTGAAGCACAAGTGTGGAAAAAGATAGTAGCAATTGTCCCTTTTCCCCCCCCCCCCCCCCCCCCCCCCCCCCCCCCCCCCCCCCCCTCCTCCCATGGGACAATGCTCTAATAATGATGATCATCACACTTTCATTACAACTCGATATTACAACTCGATACTACAACAACAAAGTATGACTCTATATGAATGCCTCCGGCGGTGTACCGGGATATGCAATGCCCGTGCAATGAATCAAGAGTGACATGTATGAAAAATTATGCATGGTGGCTTTGCCACAAATACGATGTCAACTACATGATCATGCATGGCAATATGACAATATGATGCGTGTCATATGAACGGAACGGTCCCCCCCCCCCCCCCCCCCCCCCCCCCCCCCCCCCCCCCCCCCCCCCCCCCCCCCCCCCCCCCCCCCCCCCCCCCCCCCCCCCCCCCCCCCCCCCCCCCCCCCCCCCCCCCCCCCCCCCCCCCCCCCCCCCCCCCCCCCCCCCCCCCCCCCCCCCCCCCCCCCCCCCCCCCCCCCCCCCCCCCCCCCCCCCCCCCCCCCCCCCCCCCCCCCCCCCCCCCCCCCCCCCCCCCCCCCCCCCCCCCCCCCCCCCCCCCCCCCCCCCCCCCCCCCCCCCCCCCCCCCCCCCCCCCCCCCCCCCCCCCCCCCCCCCCCCCCCCCCCCCCCCCCCCCCCCCCCCCCCCCCCCCCCCCCCCCCCCCCCCCCCCCCCCCCCCCCCCCCCCCCCCCCCCCCCCCCCCCCCCCCCCCCCCCCCCCCCCCCCCCCCCCCCCCCCCCCCCCCCCCCCCCCCCCCCCCCCCCCCCCCCCCCCCCCCCCCCCCCCCCCCCCCCCCCCCCCCCCCCCCCCCCCCCCCCCCCCCCCCCCCCCCCCCCCCCCCCCCCCCCCCCCCCCCCCCCCCCCCCCCCCCCCCCCCCCCCCCCCCCCCCCCCCCCCCCCCCCCCCCCCCCCCCCCCCCCCCCCCCCCCCCCCCCCCCCCCCCCCCCCCCCCCCCCCCCCCCCCCCCCCCCCCCCCCCCCCCCCCCCCCCCCCCCCCCCCCCCCCCCCCCCCCCCCCCCCCCCCCCCCCCCCCCCCCCCCCCCCCCCCCCCCCCCCCCCCCCCCCCCCCCCCCCCCCCCCCCCCCCCCCCCCCCCCCCCCCCCCCCCCCCCCCCCCCCCCCCCCCCCCCCCCCCCCCCCCCCCCCCCCCCCCCCCCCCCCCCCCCCCCCCCCCCCCCCCCCCCCCCCCCCCCCCCCCCCCCCCCCCCCCCCCCCCCCCCCCCCCCCCCCCCCCCCCCCCCCCCCCCCCCCCCCCCCCCCCCCCCCCCCCCCCCCCCCCCCCCCCCCCCCCCCCCCCCCCCCCCCCCCCCCCCCCCCCCCCCCCCCCCCCCCCCCCCCCCCCCCCCCCCCCCCCCCCCCCCCCCCCCCCCCCCCCCCCCCCCCCCCCCCCCCCCCCCCCCCCCCCCCCCCCCCCCCCCCCCCCCCCCCCCCCCCCCCCCCCCCCCCCCCCCCCCCCCCCCCCCCCCCCCCCCCCCCCCCCCCCCCCCCCCCCCCCCCCCCCCCCCCCCCCCCCCCCCCCCCCCCCCCCCCCCCCCCCCCCCCCCCCCCCCCCCCCCCCCCCCCCCCCCCCCCCCCCCCCCCCCCCCCCCCCCCCCCCCCCCCCCCCCCCCCCCCCCCCCCCCCCCCCCCCCCCCCCCCCCCCCCCCCCCCCCCCCCCCGTTCCCGTGGAGATCCCATCTTGGAGCCTGTTCCGGGAGGGGGATCCATCACGGAGGCCTTCATCATCATCATCATCGCCCTCACCATGAGTTGTGAGTAGTTTACCACAGACCTTCGGGTCCATAGCTAGTATCTAGATGGCTTCTTCTCTCTCTCTGGATCTCAATACAAAGTTCTCCTCGGTCTTCGAGGAGATCTATTCGATGTAATCTCTTTTTGCGGTGTGTTTGTCGAGATCCGATGAATTGTGAGTTTATGATCAAGGTTATCTATGAAAGATATTTGGTTCTTCTCTGAACTTTTTATGTGTGCTCATAATATCCTTGCAAGTCTCTTCGAATTATTGGTTTGGTTTGGCCTACTAGATCTATAGTTCTTGCAATGGGAGAAGTGCTTGGCTTTGGGTTCAATCTTGCGGTGTCCTTTCCCAGTGACAGTAGGGGCAGCAAGGCACGTATTGTATTGTTGCCATCGAGGATAAAAAGATGGGGTTTATATCATATTGCTTGAGTTTATCCCTCTACATCATGTCATCTTGCTTAAGGCGTTACTCTGTTCTTATGAACTCAATACACTAGATGCATGCTGGATAGCGGTCGATGTGTGGAGTAATAGTAGTAGATGCAGGCAGGAGTCGGTCTACTTGTCTCGGACGTGATGCCTATATACAATGATCATGCCTAGATAGTCTCATAATTATTCGCTTTTCTATCAATTGCTCGACAGTACCCCCCCCCCCCCCCCCCCCCCCCCCCCCCCCCCCCCCCCCCCCCCCCCCCCCCCCCCCCCCCCCCCCCCCCCCCCCCCCCCCCCCCCCCCCCCCCCCCCCCCCCCCCCCCCCCCCCCCCCCCCCCCCCCCCCCCCCCCCCCCCCCCCCCCCCCCCCCCCCCCCCCCCCCCCCCCCCCCCCCCCCCCCCCCCCCCCCCCCCCCCCCCCCCCCCCCCCCCCCCCCCCCCCCCCCCCCCCCCCCCCCCCCCCCCCCCCCCCCCCCCCCCCCCCCCCCCCCCCCCCCCCCCCCCCCCCCCCCCCCCCCCCCCCCCCCCCCCCCCCCCCCCCCCCCCCCCCCCCCCCCCCCCCCCCCCCCCCCCCCCCCCCCCCCCCCCCCCCCCCCCCCCCCCCCCCCCCCCCCCCCCCCCCCCCCCCCCCCCCCCCCCCCCCCCCCCCCCCCCCCCCCCCCCCCCCCCCCCCCCCCCCCCCCCCCCCCCCCCCCCCCCCCCCCCCCCCCCCCCCCCCCCCCCCCCCCCCCCCCCCCCCCCCCCCCCCCCCCCCCCCCCCCCCCCCCCCCCCCCCCCCCCCCCCCCCCCCCCCCCCCCCCCCCCCCCCCCCCCCCCCCCCCCCCCCCCCCCCCCCCCCCCCCCCCCCCCCCCCCCCCCCCCCCCCCCCCCCCCCCCCCCCCCCCCCCCCCCCCCCCCCCCCCCCCCCCCCCCCCCCCCCCCCCCCCCCCCCCCCCCCCCCCCCCCCCCCCCCCCCCCCCCCCCCCCCCCCCCCCCCCCCCCCCCCCCCCCCCCCCCCCCCCCCCCCCCCCCCCCCCCCCCCCCCCCCCCCCCCCCCCCCCCCCCCCCCCCCCCCCCCCCCCCCCCCCCCCCCCCCCCCCCCCCCCCCCCCCCCCCCCCCCCCCCCCCCCCCCCCCCCCCCCCCCCCCCCCCCCCCCCCCCCCCCCCCCCCCCCCCCCCCCCCCCCCCCCCCCCCCCCCCCCTGATCATGCATTTAATAACTCCAGAACTGTGCATCATATGTAAATAATTTATACATGTAAAATGCTTAGAATTTCATCAAGTTTCACAATATGCCACTTTCATCCATGTTTAAAATGTTTAAACTTGCTGTTTGTTTAATCTCGCATAAATGCCATGTTAAAATGATTTATTTCATAACTAATTAATCGTAGCTCCGAATTTAATAAACTTTATATGTAAATGGGGTGGAAAAATGCATAGATTAACTTGTTGGCATTACTTTGCATGTTTAACAACTCTAAAATATGGTTTAGGGCAGAACAGTACCAATTCCAAAATATTCATATGAGGATTTTCCGGAATTGTTGTTTGTTGTTCCGGCCTCTTTTAAACTTGCCTAAATAGTTAGTTTACTTATGCTTCACCCCTTGCCATGTTGAATAACATTTAATATTGTTGGGTACATAAACAAGAGCGAATAAATAACTTGAATGTGGTGTTTCGTCAATATGCAACTCGTTGCATATTGAGCTCCACTTAATTTGTAGTATTGTTTGTGCACTTTGCCATGCCATGCCTATTTAAACCGGACATGCATCATACTTGATTGTGCATCATGCCATGTTGATGTGATGGTTGTTTACCATGATGTTTGTTTCTTTCCGGTTGTGCTTCTTCTCGATAGTTCCGGTTTCGTTGCGATTGTGAGGAACCGTTCGACTACGCCCGTTTGTCTTCCTCATGGACTCGTTCTTCTTCCTTGCGGGATCTCAGGCAAGATGACCATTACCCTCGATATCACTTCTATCTTTGCTTGCTAGTTGTTCGCTCTATCGCTATGCTTGCGCTACCTACCACTTGTTTATCATGCCTCCCATATTGACATGTCAAGCCTCTAACCATCCTTTCCTAGCAAATAGTTGTTTGGCTAAGTTACCGCTTTTCCTCAGCCCCCTCTTATAGCGTTGCTAGTTGCAGGTGAAGTTGAAGATTGTTCCATGTTGGAACATGATTATGTTGGGATATATGTGATAGCCTGGCTTATTAGGGATGATAGACTACTCATACCAATGAGGAAAGAACTCCAAAGTTACGCGTGCTCAGCTTGGAGTAGTTTCAGGATGGGTGACCGACCGGGAAGTTGCTCTCGGGTGCGCACGAGTGAGGACAAAGTGCACAGAAAAGACTTGTATTGGTCTGTGGGGCCAGTCTAGATCCCGCCAGGAGTAACAACCACCGGCGGGTGTGTCCGGGGCGTTACAAGTTGGTATCAGAGCCGACCCTCATGGTTACACGGATGTTTGCGGACAGGTGCGCGGTCATGTTGTGCATGACGTTTGTGACCCGTCGTGGCACAAGGCATGGCACATGTGCCGGACTAGATGCACAGACGTATGTGCCAAGAGGGAACGTTCCTGTGGCCCGACGAGGACGTCGGTTCCTCTGAGTAGGGGTGTATGTGATAGCCTGACTTATTAGGGATGATAGACTACTCATACCAATGAGGAATTCCTTCTTTTCCGGGAGCCCATTCGGAAAGAACTCCAAAGTTAAGCGTGCTCAGCTTGGAGTAGTTTCAGGATGGGTGACCGACCGGGAAGTTGCTCTCGGGTGCGCACGAGTGAGGATAAAGTGCACAGAAAAGACTTGTATTGGTCTGTGGGGCCAGTCTAGATCCCACCAGGAGTAACAACCACCGGCGGGTGTGTCCGGGGCGTTACATATGGATGGCGGCCAGATAGATTGTACCCTCATCTTACTTGTGTGCAACATTTATGGCTTTGTTATTCATCTAAGCATGGAAAATAGATTATCACATTTCACTGTATATTCATGCTGATCTCTTACGGGTCTTGTTCAGGAGTTAACGCTGTTCCATACTTCAGATAAGAGACTTGTTCTTTAGGTAATGTTGTTCCATAGTTATCATCCATCAGCCAATGCTATCCCACGGGATGGTGATTATAGTATTATACTACTTCTAGTATTACCTATGTTGTTCTTTAATACTTTTGTGTGCCATCCAGTTACTCTCGAGTACAAACGATACATATTATGTAGCTTTCATCTGTGTTCTCCCTTTAGTTTTTGAGACCTGTTGCTGCTATTTAACCCTAGTCCTACTATTTATGTCATCTCCTACAGGCAGTCATTACATAAATCTAACTACTAGTTGTCGTCCATGCATGTCAGATATAATTGCACACACTGATATATCCACAAGAACCTCACGGAGCAATGTAACGGCCAACAAACTTGACTTCAATGATACCCAATATGATGGAACATGTAAAGGCAGTTCTTCAGAAGACTTGCAGAAAGATGATGAATCCTATTCACCCCACAAGGTCCTTGCTCTAACTTGGCCCGTGATATGGGTACAACATGCATATAATGTCCTGGAGTGCATCTACTCTGTTGCAATGCCATGTGCTTAGCCTGCTGATCATGCATGTAAATATGGCATGCCTTCCTATTTTTCAGTACCTATTCCATTCACGATAACATGTTTTCAAATTCAAGTACTGTCATTCTACTCTATCGCAATGCCATCTGCTTAGTTTGGACATCATGCTTCTGAAAATCTTATGCATTGTTATTCATCAGTATGTACTTCATCTGTCTACCATACCATGTTTTTTTACATTGAAGTGGTGTTCTAGTGGTTTGTTGCAATGCCATCTTAGTTTCCCAATCATACACACATATGTTGCCTTAGTGTTTTTCTGTATGTATTCCGCTAGCATACAATTTTACATTCAACTAGTGTTTTTTTTACTTTGTTGTCCTGTCGTATCCCTAGCTCTTACATCATACTGCCTCCGTCCGGATTACATGTCGCAGAAATGGATAAAAATGGTTGTATCTAGAACTGAAATACGCCTAGACACATCCATTTATTTCCGGATGGAGGGAATACATGTCAATATGTCATGCCTTTCTATTCATCAGTACCTATTCCATCTCTCTGCTGTAGCATGTTTTATAATTGAAGCACCATTCTTCTATATAAGGCATGCAAGGGGAAGATGACTATGTTAGAATCTGAAGGGTTACAAACAAGGTCTTTGCAAAAGATCCAAACACCAAGAGATAGTAAACCAACTCCAGTGTTCATAGATACTACTCCAGCATAGAGAAACCCAACTCCTACTGATAATAAGCAGATTCCAGTGGCCATAGAACTAGTCCGCTCCAGTCCAGCAAAAATATGTCAACTCCATTGTAAGAAGCATGTGCGTATCCTTGCATAATGAAATTTTATAGCATTCTGATCATATTTTCTACATGTTTCTTACCCATCTCTCTTTTGTGAAATAAGCTTAAAGGATAGAAGACTTTTTGTACTGGGATCGTATTCGAGGAAAGTATCTTGCGGGAATTCTTTGTGCTCCAATGCTGATGTAAGTACCTGCTGTATATCACTATATTTTTACATCAGCATGTATTTTGTTAATCAGTGTGAATCCAACCTTTATCTGATCTAAATTTAGTTGTAGAAAAATGTATAATTAAAGGCGAGAATGTTGATTTTTGTAAGGAAAACTGCCTGGTAGTTTTGCATACTGAGCTGCATGAGTGTACTTGTAAGTGCATCTAGTGCCCCTTGGTGATTTTGGTGTATTGAAGACTTATAGGTTAAGGGACTAATGAGTTTGTGAGTGTACACAAGTCTATAAGTCTATGAGGAGTTTGATATTTACAGTGAAAGTCGACCCCTAAAAATGAATGTCTTCAGCTGAAGACTTTGGTTTTCTTGAAGACTTTGAAAGTGAGGAAATTTGTGTGACCTTGAAGACTTGATATCCATGCGAGGATTATGAAGCGTGAAGACTTTTGTCCGTACTGTTAAAGGGGGTCGAGTTAAAACTACGGAAAAGTTTCCAAGTGATGCTCATCTCAAAATCCTACAGCTACACAATCCTTTCGAGTGAAGCCATTGGAAATCTCATACAGTTCAGTCAATTTCTTCAGTGACAAAGACGAAGTTCTTCTGTTCTCTGAGGAATTTGTTCTGACTAAGGAGTTAGGAATTCGCCAGTGCGGATCGCCTACACGTGAGGAACATGACAGCCCTGAGGAATTTCATACTCAAATTTCCGACCATTGATGTGCTACGTGCCAGATGTCCCAAAATATCTACCCACCTAACGGTCATATCATTGAAGGGCATTTATGTCTTATCATGTCAGGCTGCTCCCTAGGCTATAAATAGCCGCCCCCTACAACCACTAGTTCGTTGGCTGCTCCAAGAGAAACTGACACTTGTCATTGAGAGCATCCGATCCTTCGAGGACTTTGAGCGAAAATCATCAGTGAGGAAAACCCAAACCCAAACACCTACAAACCCAAAGTGATTGAGCATCATTGAAGAGATTGTTCCTATGTGGAACCGATGCTTGTTACCTTTGAGGACTATGCATCCTCCGGACGGTTAGGCGTCATGGTCTAGAGCATCCAAGAGGAAATTGTGGATCACCGAGTGACCGAGTCCGTGAAGGTTTGGAAGTCACCTGAAGACTTATCATGAGTGATTGGGCGAGGTTTGTGTGATCTTAGCTCAAGGAGAATATGGTGAGGACTGTGTGTTCGGGACTGTGTGTCCTCCGGTTTAAATACCTAGCTGCTCCAACCAGACATACGACTGTCACAGCAGTTGGAACTGGTCTACCAAATCATCGTCTTCACCAAGCTACTGGTTCTATTTCCTCAACCCTTCCATTTCCTCATTCTTGTGTTGATGAGCTTGATCGTTACTGTTTGAAGACTTTGACTGAAGACTTTCTCAATTTCCTCAATCCTAATTCTTCAGTCACTTTGTCTTCAGCCTGCTTATCCTGTTTACACACTACTTGTACTCTGTGTATGTTTCATTTCATCATGATGACTGTGCTACTGTTCTGTTATGCATGCATCTGAGTACTTATTCCGCTGCTAAGTAGTCTGTTGCTTAGGAATTTCCTCACCTAGAATTTCCTCAGTGACGAATTTGTAAAAATCGCCTATTCACCCCCTCTAGTCGATATAACGCACTTTTTATTGGTATCAGAGCAAGGTACTCCCTTGTTCTATGTGATTTTGGTTTAACCACCTGGAGTTTTAGTTATGTCGACTGCAGGCAGTATCAAGGTCTCGGCTGGGTGTCCTACCTTCGATGGGACGGACTACCCCTACTGGAAGAATAAGATGCGCATGCATCTTGAGGCAAGACAACGATCTCTGGTACGTTGTGAAAAATGGTGTTCCCTCCATCACTCCTTCCGTGAACGCTGCTGATGTGAAGAGATTCAAGCAACTCGACTCTCAAGCGAAGAATATCATATGTGGCCATCTGAGCAAAAGGTAGTATGGCAGAGTGAGTGCTTTGGAGACAACAAAGATTATCTAGGATAGGCTGTCCAAAGTCAACGAAGGAGTCTCAACTCAACGTGACTCTCGAGTTGACGTTCTTCGCAATCTCTTCAACCGCTTCAAAAGACTCGACAATGAAAATGTTCAACAAACCTTCGATCGCCTCACTGACATCTCAAATGGGCTTCAAGCACTTGGTACCACTGACATCACCAACCATGTGGTGGTGAAGAAATTGCTGAGATCGCTTGATTCCTCATTCGACACACTTGCACTGATGATTCAAGAACGTGGAGACTACAAGTCACTTGATCCTGCTGATATCCTCGAGAGGCTAAATACTCATGAGTTCCAGCTTGCTGAGAAGAGAGATCTCTACGGACCGAGCTATGGTAGGTCTCGTGCACTGAAGGCCAAGGCAGTCTCTGAATCCGAAGAAGAAGATTCTGGTAGCATCCTTGGTGATCCTGAAGAACTGAACCAGGAGCTAGCAATGCTCGTGAGGAAATTCCAGAAATTCTCAAGACGTGGTCGCTTTGGAAAATCTTCAAGGGGTGATGACATGAGATCAGATTCCTCATCCCGTGACTACAAGAAGAGAACTTGCCACAAATGCAGGAAACCTGGTCACTACATTACTGATTGTCCTCAGAGGGAGAAGGAATCAAAGAAGAAGAAATACAAGGATGATAGTTTTGACGACTCAAAGAAGATGAAATCTTCAAAGTCCTCATCGTCAAAATCTTCAAAGTCTTCATCTCACAAGAAGAGCAGCTCCAAAAAGGCTCGGGCATTTATTGACAAGGAAATGGACTCTGAAGCTGAATCTGAGGAAAATGAGGAAGAGGAGGCATCTGAGGAGTCAGACTCTGGTGTGGCTAGCCTAGCTCTCACTACTGCTTTCGTCAGCAAGTCCATCTTCAACTCTGAAGAAAATGACTCCCCCAAAACTATTGATGACGGCGATGATGACTATGCTCCCACCTATTGCTTCATGGCAAAAGATGCCAAGGTACTCAAATATCCCTCCTCTGAATCAAGTGATGATGAATCTGATGAAAGCCTCAAGCCTAGCTATTCTAAACTTGCTAAGATTGCCGTGAAACAACAAAAAGCTTTGGAAAAGGTTCAAAATATGCTAGACAAAAGCGATGACCTGTTGGGTGAAGAAATGGATCGAACTCAAACTCTGACTGATAATCTTCAGAGACTTTAGTCTAAGTTTGATAACCTTCAGAGTCATCATAACACTCTCTTAGCTGATCATGAGAAACTTTCTTATGAATTTCTTCAAAGAAAGCAAGATCTTAAGAAGCTCAGGGTGAGCTATGAAGATCTTCAGAAGGAACATGATTCATTGCTTGCTCAACAGATCAGTTCCGCTCAGGATGAATTCATTCCACCATGTTTGAAATGCATTGAACGTGAATCTGCTAATTCTTCACCTGAAAGTTCAAATGCTTCTATTGCTGCAAATTCTTCAACTGTCTCTGTGGTCACAAATTCCTTATCTGAGGATACCACAAGTATCACTGACAATGCAGGGTTGAAGGATTGTATATGACATGCATGTACAAAAGCCTCAAAGGGCATCAGGCTCTTTATGATGTGCTTAAAAAGCAGATCCTCAACAGGAACCCTAGGAAAGAGGGTATTGCCTTTGAAAGGAAACTCAACGCTGATGGGACCTACTGGAAACCTTAGCAGTATCCCAAAACCTCATGGGTTGCTACAAAAGGACCTCCCGTAGATCCATCCACTTTATCTGGCTTTACTTTTGAATCTTCATATTCTTCTGATGAGTCATTTGACTCCAACTATAAACTATTCAGAAATCAGAATGGTGAAGTATTTGCTAGATATGTTGGCACTAACTGCAGGAATGGTTCCCCTATGAAGAAAATCTGGGTTCCCAAAAGGTGCCTTGAAAGTCTTTAGGTGAATGTCATCATGACACCACCTGTGAAGAATAGGAACCCCAGATCAAATTCTTCCTATGGATCCAAGTCTTCATATGGATCCAAGTCCTCATATGGACCAAATTCCTCACGTGGATCAAATTCCTCATATGGATCCAAATCCTCATATGAACATCATCGTGCTAACACTTCTGTTTCGCAGGGAAAGCCTAAGGGCTATGAATATGTGCATTATTCTTCAAATCATTATGTTCATAAGTCCTCAAAGAATTTCTTTGCTTATTCATATGCTTATACTAACCCCTCTTCTGTGAAACAAAGTGGACTGGCTTCTATGCCACCTTTTTCTTATGAAGCTCACAGAATGATGAACTCTTTGCCACCCCTCCAGATGTGGGTGGTGAAGAATAAGAACTAATCTCTTATGCAGGGTCAGGTCTCCAGACGAACTTAAACGTCTGAAGAATTTGCTGGAGACCTGAATATGCTTGAAAGGACGCAAGCTAATCATGAAGAAATAAATATTCATTTCTCACGTCCTCATATTGCTATATATATGTTGTGCTGCTTGATGAAATTCAAAGTGATGAATTTGATGTCATATTCTTCACTGATGAAGTATATGAGTTCGTAAGATGCACTAATTCATCTGCAGGATGATCAACCCAAAGCTACTAAGTGGGTCCTCGACAATGGATGTACAGATCACATGACCGGTGACAAGAACTTATTGATGGACACTGCTCTACGGACCGAGCTATGGTAGGTCTCGTGCACTGAAGGCCAAGGCAGTCTCCCCCCCCCCCCCCCCCCCCCCCCCCCCCCCCCCCCCCCCCCCCCCCCCCCCCCCCCCCCCCCCCCCCCCCCCCCCCCCCCCCCCCCCCCCCCCCCCCCCCCCCCCCCCCCCCCCCCCCCCCCCCCCCCCCCCCCCCCCCCCCCCCCCCCCCCCCCCCCCCCCCCCCCCCCCCCCCCCCCCCCCCCCCCCCCCCCCCCCCCCCCCCCCCCCCCCCCCCCCCCCCCCCCCCCCCCCCCCCCCCCCCCCCCCCCCCCCCCCCCCCCCCCCCCCCCCCCCCCCCCCCCCCCCCCCCCCCCCCCCCCCCCCCCCCCCCCCCCCCCCCCCCCCCCCCCCCCCCCCCCCCCCCCCCCCCCCCCCCCCCCCCCCCCCCCCCCCCCCCCCCCCCCCCCCCCCCCCCCCCCCCCCCCCCCCCCCCCCCCCCCCCCCCCCCCCCCCCCCCCCCCCCCCCCCCCCCCCCCCCCCCCCCCCCCCCCCCCCCCCCCCCCCCCCCCCCCCCCCCCCCCCCCCCCCCCCCCCCCCCCCCCCCCCCCCCCCCCCCCCCCCCCCCCCCCCCCCCCCCCCCCCCCCCCCCCCCCCCCCCCCCCCCCCCCCCCCCCCCCCCCCCCCCCCCCCCCCCCCCCCCCCCCCCCCCCCCCCCCCCCCCCCCCCCCCCCCCCCCCCCCCCCCCCCCCCCCCCCCCCCCCCCCCCCCCCCCCCCCCCCCCCCCCCCCCCCCCCCCCCCCCCCCCCCCCCCCCCCCCCCCCCCCCCCCCCCCCCCCCCCCCCCCCCCCCCCCCCCCCCCCCCCCCCCCCCCCCCCCCCCCCCCCCCCCCCCCCCCCCCCCCCCCCCCCCCCCCCCCCCCCCCCCCCCCCCCCCCCCCCCCCCCCCCCCCCCCCCCCCCCCCCCCCCCCCCCCCCCCCCCCCCCCCCCCCCCCCCCCCCCCCCCCCCCCCCCCCCCCCCCCCCCCCCCCCCCCCCCCCCCCCCCCCCCCCCCCCCCCCCCCCCCCCCCCCCCCCCCCCCCCCCCCCCCCCCCCCCCCCCCCCCCCCCCCCCCCCCCCCCCCCCCCCCCCCCCCCCCCCCCCCCCCCCCCCCCCCCCCCCCCCCCCCCCCCCCCCCCCCCCCCCCCCCCCCCCCCCCCCCCCCCCCCCCCCCCCCCCCCCCCCCCCCCCCCCCCCCCCCCCCCCCCCCCCCCCCCCCCCCCCCCCCCCCCCCCCCCCCCCCCCCCCCCCCCCCCCCCCCCCCCCCCCCCCCCCCCCCCCCCCCCCCCCCCCCCCCCCCCCCCCCCCCCCCCCCCCCCCCCCCCCCCCCCCCCCCCCCCCCCCCCCCCCCCCCCCCCCCCCCCCCCCCCCCCCCCCCCCCCCCCCCCCCCCCCCCCCCCCCCCCCCCCCCCCCCCCCCCCCCCCCCCCCCCCCCCCCCCCCCCCCCCCCCCCCCCCCCCCCCCCCCCCCCCCCCCCCCCCCCCCCCCCCCCCCCCCCCCCCCCCCCCCCCCCCCCCCCCCCCCCCCCCCCCCCCCCCCCCCCCCCCCCCCCCCCCCCCCCCCCCCCCCCCCCCCCCCCCCCCCCCCCCCCCCCCCCCCCCCCCCCCCCCCCCCCCCCCCCCCCCCCCCCCCCCCCCCCCCCCCCCCCCCCCCCCCCCCCCCCCCCCCCCCCCCCCCCCCCCCCCCCCCCCCCCCCCCCCCCCCCCCCCCCCCCCCCCCCCCCCCCCCCCCCCCCCCCCCCCCCCCCCCCCCCCCCCCCCCCCCCCCCCCCCCCCCCCCCCCCCCCCCCCCCCCCCCCCCCCCCCCCCCCCCCCCCCCCCCCCCCCCCCCCCCCCCCCCCCCCCCCCCCCCCCCCCCCCCCCCCCCCCCCCCCCCCCCCCCCCCCCCCCCCCCCCCCCCCCCCCCCCCCCCCCCCCCCCCCCCCCCCCCCCCCCCCCCCCCCCCCCCCCCCCCCCCCCCCCCCCCCCCCCCCCCCCCCCCCCCCCCCCCCCCCCCCCCCCCCCCCCCCCCCCCCCCCCCCCCCCCCCCCCCCCCCCCCCCCCCCCCCCCCCCCCCCCCCCCCCCCCCCCCCCCCCCCCCCCCCCCCCCCCCCCCCCCCCCCCCCCCCCCCCCCCCCCCCCCCCCCCCCCCCCCCCCCCCCCCCCCCCCCCCCCCCCCCCCCCCCCCCCCCCCCCCCCCCCCCCCCCCCCCCCCCCCCCCCCCCCCCCCCCCCCCCCCCCCCCCCCCCCCCCCCCCCCCCCCCCCCCCCCCCCCCCCCCCCCCCCCCCCCCCCCCCCCCCCCCCCCCCCCCCCCCCCCCCCCCCCCCCCCCCCCCCCCCCCCCCCCCCCCCCCCCCCCCCCCCCCCCCCCCCCCCCCCCCCCCCCCCCCCCCCCCCCCCCCCCCCCCCCCCCCCCCCCCCCCCCCCCCCCCCCCCCCCCCCCCCCCCCCCCCCCCCCCCCCCCCCCCCCCCCCCCCCCCCCCCCCCCCCCCCCCCCCCCCCCCCCCCCCCCCCCCCCCCCCCCCCCCCCCCCCCCCCCCCCCCCCCCCCCCCCCCCCCCCCCCCCCCCCCCCCCCCCCCCCCCCCCCCCCCCCCCCCCCCCCCCCCCCCCCCCCCCCCCCCCCCCCCCCCCCCCCCCCCCCCCCCCCCCCCCCCCCCCCCCCCCCCCCCCCCCCCCCCCCCCCCCCCCCCCCCCCCCCCCCCCCCCCCCCCCCCCCCCCCCCCCCCCCCCCCCCCCCCCCCCCCCCCCCCCCCCCCCCCCCCCCCCCCCCCCCCCCCCCCCCCCCCCCCCCCCCCCCCCCCCCCCCCCCCCCCCCCCCCCCCCCCCCCCCCCCCCCCCCCCCCCCCCCCCCCCCCCCCCCCCCCCCCCCCCCCCCCCCCCCCCCCCCCCCCCCCCCCCCCCCCCCCCCCCCCCCCCCCCCCCCCCCCCCCCCCCCCCCCCCCCCCCCCCCCCCCCCCCCCCCCCCCCCCCCCCCCCCCCCCCCCCCCCCCCCCCCCCCCCCCCCCCCCCCCCCCCCCCCCCCCCCCCCCCCCCCCCCCCCCCCCCCCCCCCCCCCCCCCCCCCCCCCCCCCCCCCCCCCCCCCCCCCCCCCCCCCCCCCCCCCCCCCCCCCCCCCCCCCCCCCCCCCCCCCCCCCCCCCCCCCCCCCCCCCCCCCCCCCCCCCCCCCCCCCCCCCCCCCCCCCCCCCCCCCCCCCCCCCCCCCCCCCCCCCCCCCCCCCCCCCCCCCCCCCCCCCCCCCCCCCCCCCCCCCCCCCCCCCCCCCCCCCCCCCCCCCCCCCCCCCCCCCCCCCCCCCCCCCCCCCCCCCCCCCCCCCCCCCCCCCCCCCCCCCCCCCCCCCCCCCCCCCCCCCCCCCCCCCCCCCCCCCCCCCCCCCCCCCCCCCCCCCCCCCCCCCCCCCCCCCCCCCCCCCCCCCCCCCCCCCCCCCCCCCCCCCCCCCCCCCCCCCCCCCCCCCCCCCCCCCCCCCCCCCCCCCCCCCCCCCCCCCCCCCCCCCCCCCCCCCCCCCCCCCCCCCCCCCCCCCCCCCCCCCCCCCCCCCCCCCCCCCCCCCCCCCCCCCCCCCCCCCCCCCCCCCCCCCCCCCCCCCCCCCCCCCCCCCCCCCCCCCCCCCCCCCCCCCCCCCCCCCCCCCCCCCCCCCCCCCCCCCCCCCCCCCCCCCCCCCCCCCCCCCCCCCCCCCCCCCCCCCCCCCCCCCCCCCCCCCCCCCCCCCCCCCCCCCCCCCCCCCCCCCCCCCCCCCCCCCCCCCCCCCCCCCCCCCCCCCCCCCCCCCCCCCCCCCCCCCCCCCCCCCCCCCCCCCCCCCCCCCCCCCCCCCCCCCCCCCCCCCCCCCCCCCCCCCCCCCCCCCCCCCCCCCCCCCCCCCCCCCCCCCCCCCCCCCCCCCCCCCCCCCCCCCCCCCCCCCCCCCCCCCCCCCCCCCCCCCCCCCCCCCCCCCCCCCCCCCCCCCCCCCCCCCCCCCCCCCCCCCCCCCCCCCCCCCCCCCCCCCCCCCCCCCCCCCCCCCCCCCCCCCCCCCCCCCCCCCCCCCCCCCCCCCCCCCCCCCCCCCCCCCCCCCCCCCCCCCCCCCCCCCCCCCCCCCCCCCCCCCCCCCCCCCCCCCCCCCCCCCCCCCCCCCCCCCCCCCCCCCCCCCCCCCCCCCCCCCCCCCCCCCCCCCCCCCCCCCCCCCCCCCCCCCCCCCCCCCCCCCCCCCCCCCCCCCCCCCCCCCCCCCCCCCCCCCCCCCCCCCCCCCCCCCCCCCCCCCCCCCCCCCCCCCCCCCCCCCCCCCCCCCCCCCCCCCCCCCCCCCCCCCCCCCCCCCCCCCCCCCCCCCCCCCCCCCCCCCCCCCCCCCCCCCCCCCCCCCCCCCCCCCCCCCCCCCCCCCCCCCCCCCCCCCCCCCCCCCCCCCCCCCCCCCCCCCCCCCCCCCCCCCCCCCCCCCCCCCCCCCCCCCCCCCCCCCCCCCCCCCCCCCCCCCCCCCCCCCCCCCCCCCCCCCCCCCCCCCCCCCCCCCCCCCCCCCCCCCCCCCCCCCCCCCCCCCCCCCCCCCCCCCCCCCCCCCCCCCCCCCCCCCCCCCCCCCCCCCCCCCCCCCCCCCCCCCCCCCCCCCCCCCCCCCCCCCCCCCCCCCCCCCCCCCCCCCCCCCCCCCCCCCCCCCCCCCCCCCCCCCCCCCCCCCCCCCCCCCCCCCCCCCCCCCCCCCCCCCCCCCCCCCCCCCCCCCCCCCCCCCCCCCCCCCCCCCCCCCCCCCCCCCCCCCCCCCCCCCCCCCCCCCCCCCCCCCCCCCCCCCCCCCCCCCCCCCCCCCCCCCCCCCCCCCCCCCCCCCCCCCCCCCCCCCCCCCCCCCCCCCCCCCCCCCCCCCCCCCCCCCCCCCCCCCCCCCCCCCCCCCCCCCCCCCCCCCCCCCCCCCCCCCCCCCCCCCCCCCCCCCCCCCCCCCCCCCCCCCCCCCCCCCCCCCCCCCCCCCCCCCCCCCCCCCCCCCCCCCCCCCCCCCCCCCCCCCCCCCCCCCCCCCCCCCCCCCCCCCCCCCCCCCCCCCCCCCCCCCCCCCCCCCCCCCCCCCCCCCCCCCCCCCCCCCCCCCCCCCCCCCCCCCCCCCCCCCCCCCCCCCCCCCCCCCCCCCCCCCCCCCCCCCCCCCCCCCCCCCCCCCCCCCCCCCCCCCCCCCCCCCCCCCCCCCCCCCCCCCCCCCCCCCCCCCCCCCCCCCCCCCCCCCCCCCCCCCCCCCCCCCCCCCCCCCCCCCCCCCCCCCCCCCCCCCCCCCCCCCCCCCCCCCCCCCCCCCCCCCCCCCCCCCCCCCCCCCCCCCCCCCCCCCCCCCCCCCCCCCCCCCCCCCCCCCCCCCCCCCCCCCCCCCCCCCCCCCCCCCCCCCCCCCCCCCCCCCCCCCCCCCCCCCCCCCCCCCCCCCCCCCCCCCCCCCCCCCCCCCCCCCCCCCCCCCCCCCCCCCCCCCCCCCCCCCCCCCCCCCCCCCCCCCCCCCCCCCCCCCCCCCCCCCCCCCCCCCCCCCCCCCCCCCCCCCCCCCCCCCCCCCCCCCCCCCCCCCCCCCCCCCCCCCCCCCCCCCCCCCCCCCCCCCCCCCCCCCCCCCCCCCCCCCCCCCCCCCCCCCCCCCCCCCCCCCCCCCCCCCCCCCCCCCCCCCCCCCCCCCCCCCCCCCCCCCCCCCCCCCCCCCCCCCCCCCCCCCCCCCCCCCCCCCCCCCCCCCCCCCCCCCCCCCCCCCCCCCCCCCCCCCCCCCCCCCCCCCCCCCCCCCCCCCCCCCCCCCCCCCCCCCCCCCCCCCCCCCCCCCCCCCCCCCCCCCCCCCCCCCCCCCCCCCCCCCCCCCCCCCCCCCCCCCCCCCCCCCCCCCCCCCCCCCCCCCCCCCCCCCCCCCCCCCCCCCCCCCCCCCCCCCCCCCCCCCCCCCCCCCCCCCCCCCCCCCCCCCCCCCCCCCCCCCCCCCCCCCCCCCCCCCCCCCCCCCCCCCCCCCCCCCCCCCCCCCCCCCCCCCCCCCCCCCCCCCCCCCCCCCCCCCCCCCCCCCCCCCCCCCCCCCCCCCCCCCCCCCCCCCCCCCCCCCCCCCCCCCCCCCCCCCCCCCCCCCCCCCCCCCCCCCCCCCCCCCCCCCCCCCCCCCCCCCCCCCCCCCCCCCCCCCCCCCCCCCCCCCCCCCCCCCCCCCCCCCCCCCCCCCCCCCCCCCCCCCCCCCCCCCCCCCCCCCCCCCCCCCCCCCCCCCCCCCCCCCCCCCCCCCCCCCCCCCCCCCCCCCCCCCCCCCCCCCCCCCCCCCCCCCCCCCCCCCCCCCCCCCCCCCCCCCCCCCCCCCCCCCCCCCCCCCCCCCCCCCCCCCCCCCCCCCCCCCCCCCCCCCCCCCCCCCCCCCCCCCCCCCCCCCCCCCCCCCCCCCCCCCCCCCCCCCCCCCCCCCCCCCCCCCCCCCCCCCCCCCCCCCCCCCCCCCCCCCCCCCCCCCCCCCCCCCCCCCCCCCCCCCCCCCCCCCCCCCCCCCCCCCCCCCCCCCCCCCCCCCCCCCCCCCCCCCCCCCCCCCCCCCCCCCCCCCCCCCCCCCCCCCCCCCCCCCCCCCCCCCCCCCCCCCCCCCCCCCCCCCCCCCCCCCCCCCCCCCCCCCCCCCCCCCCCCCCCCCCCCCCCCCCCCCCCCCCCCCCCCCCCCCCCCCCCCCCCCCCCCCCCCCCCCCCCCCCCCCCCCCCCCCCCCCCCCCCCCCCCCCCCCCCCCCCCCCCCCCCCCCCCCCCCCCCCCCCCCCCCCCCCCCCCCCCCCCCCCCCCCCCCCCCCCCCCCCCCCCCCCCCCCCCCCCCCCCCCCCCCCCCCCCCCCCCCCCCCCCCCCCCCCCCCCCCCCCCCCCCCCCCCCCCCCCCCCCCCCCCCCCCCCCCCCCCCCCCCCCCCCCCCCCCCCCCCCCCCCCCCCCCCCCCCCCCCCCCCCCCCCCCCCCCCCCCCCCCCCCCCCCCCCCCCCCCCCCCCCCCCCCCCCCCCCCCCCCCCCCCCCCCCCCCCCCCCCCCCCCCCCCCCCCCCCCCCCCCCCCCCCCCCCCCCCCCCCCCCCCCCCCCCCCCCCCCCCCCCCCCCCCCCCCCCCCCCCCCCCCCCCCCCCCCCCCCCCCCCCCCCCCCCCCCCCCCCCCCCCCCCCCCCCCCCCCCCCCCCCCCCCCCCCCCCCCCCCCCCCCCCCCCCCCCCCCCCCCCCCCCCCCCCCCCCCCCCCCCCCCCCCCCCCCCCCCCCCCCCCCCCCCCCCCCCCCCCCCCCCCCCCCCCCCCCCCCCCCCCCCCCCCCCCCCCCCCCCCCCCCCCCCCCCCCCCCCCCCCCCCCCCCCCCCCCCCCCCCCCCCCCCCCCCCCCCCCCCCCCCCCCCCCCCCCCCCCCCCCCCCCCCCCCCCCCCCCCCCCCCCCCCCCCCCCCCCCCCCCCCCCCCCCCCCCCCCCCCCCCCCCCCCCCCCCCCCCCCCCCCCCCCCCCCCCCCCCCCCCCCCCCCCCCCCCCCCCCCCCCCCCCCCCCCCCCCCCCCCCCCCCCCCCCCCCCCCCCCCCCCCCCCCCCCCCCCCCCCCCCCCCCCCCCCCCCCCCCCCCCCCCCCCCCCCCCCCCCCCCCCCCCCCCCCCCCCCCCCCCCCCCCCCCCCCCCCCCCCCCCCCCCCCCCCCCCCCCCCCCCCCCCCCCCCCCCCCCCCCCCCCCCCCCCCCCCCCCCCCCCCCCCCCCCCCCCCCCCCCCCCCCCCCCCCCCCCCCCCCCCCCCCCCCCCCCCCCCCCCCCCCCCCCCCCCCCCCCCCCCCCCCCCCCCCCCCCCCCCCCCCCCCCCCCCCCCCCCCCCCCCCCCCCCCCCCCCCCCCCCCCCCCCCCCCCCCCCCCCCCCCCCCCCCCCCCCCCCCCCCCCCCCCCCCCCCCCCCCCCCCCCCCCCCCCCCCCCCCCCCCCCCCCCCCCCCCCCCCCCCCCCCCCCCCCCCCCCCCCCCCCCCCCCCCCCCCCCCCCCCCCCCCCCCCCCCCCCCCCCCCCCCCCCCCCCCCCCCCCCCCCCCCCCCCCCCCCCCCCCCCCCCCCCCCCCCCCCCCCCCCCCCCCCCCCCCCCCCCCCCCCCCCCCCCCCCCCCCCCCCCCCCCCCCCCCCCCCCCCCCCCCCCCCCCCCCCCCCCCCCCCCCCCCCCCCCCCCCCCCCCCCCCCCCCCCCCCCCCCCCCCCCCCCCCCCCCCCCCCCCCCCCCCCCCCCCCCCCCCCCCCCCCCCCCCCCCCCCCCCCCCCCCCCCCCCCCCCCCCCCCCCCCCCCCCCCCCCCCCCCCCCCCCCCCCCCCCCCCCCCCCCCCCCCCCCCCCCCCCCCCCCCCCCCCCCCCCCCCCCCCCCCCCCCCCCCCCCCCCCCCCCCCCCCCCCCCCCCCCCCCCCCCCCCCCCCCCCCCCCCCCCCCCCCCCCCCCCCCCCCCCCCCCCCCCCCCCCCCCCCCCCCCCCCCCCCCCCCCCCCCCCCCCCCCCCCCCCCCCCCCCCCCCCCCCCCCCCCCCCCCCCCCCCCCCCCCCCCCCCCCCCCCCCCCCCCCCCCCCCCCCCCCCCCCCCCCCCCCCCCCCCCCCCCCCCCCCCCCCCCCCCCCCCCCCCCCCCCCCCCCCCCCCCCCCCCCCCCCCCCCCCCCCCCCCCCCCCCCCCCCCCCCCCCCCCCCCCCCCCCCCCCCCCCCCCCCCCCCCCCCCCCCCCCCCCCCCCCCCCCCCCCCCCCCCCCCCCCCCCCCCCCCCCCCCCCCCCCCCCCCCCCCCCCCCCCCCCCCCCCCCCCCCCCCCCCCCCCCCCCCCCCCCCCCCCCCCCCCCCCCCCCCCCCCCCCCCCCCCCCCCCCCCCCCCCCCCCCCCCCCCCCCCCCCCCCCCCCCCCCCCCCCCCCCCCCCCCCCCCCCCCCCCCCCCCCCCCCCCCCCCCCCCCCCCCCCCCCCCCCCCCCCCCCCCCCCCCCCCCCCCCCCCCCCCCCCCCCCCCCCCCCCCCCCCCCCCCCCCCCCCCCCCCCCCCCCCCCCCCCCCCCCCCCCCCCCCCCCCCCCCCCCCCCCCCCCCCCCCCCCCCCCCCCCCCCCCCCCCCCCCCCCCCCCCCCCCCCCCCCCCCCCCCCCCCCCCCCCCCCCCCCCCCCCCCCCCCCCCCCCCCCCCCCCCCCCCCCCCCCCCCCCCCCCCCCCCCCCCCCCCCCCCCCCCCCCCCCCCCCCCCCCCCCCCCCCCCCCCCCCCCCCCCCCCCCCCCCCCCCCCCCCCCCCCCCCCCCCCCCCCCCCCCCCCCCCCCCCCCCCCCCCCCCCCCCCCCCCCCCCCCCCCCCCCCCCCCCCCCCCCCCCCCCCCCCCCCCCCCCCCCCCCCCCCCCCCCCCCCCCCCCCCCCCCCCCCCCCCCCCCCCCCCCCCCCCCCCCCCCCCCCCCCCCCCCCCCCCCCCCCCCCCCCCCCCCCCCCCCCCCCCCCCCCCCCCCCCCCCCCCCCCCCCCCCCCCCCCCCCCCCCCCCCCCCCCCCCCCCCCCCCCCCCCCCCCCCCCCCCCCCCCCCCCCCCCCCCCCCCCCCCCCCCCCCCCCCCCCCCCCCCCCCCCCCCCCCCCCCCCCCCCCCCCCCCCCCCCCCCCCCCCCCCCCCCCCCCCCCCCCCCCCCCCCCCCCCCCCCCCCCCCCCCCCCCCCCCCCCCCCCCCCCCCCCCCCCCCCCCCCCCCCCCCCCCCCCCCCCCCCCCCCCCCCCCCCCCCCCCCCCCCCCCCCCCCCCCCCCCCCCCCCCCCCCCCCCCCCCCCCCCCCCCCCCCCCCCCCCCCCCCCCCCCCCCCCCCCCCCCCCCCCCCCCCCCCCCCCCCCCCCCCCCCCCCCCCCCCCCCCCCCCCCCCCCCCCCCCCCCCCCCCCCCCCCCCCCCCCCCCCCCCCCCCCCCCCCCCCCCCCCCCCCCCCCCCCCCCCCCCCCCCCCCCCCCCCCCCCCCCCCCCCCCCCCCCCCCCCCCCCCCCCCCCCCCCCCCCCCCCCCCCCCCCCCCCCCCCCCCCCCCCCCCCCCCCCCCCCCCCCCCCCCCCCCCCCCCCCCCCCCCCCCCCCCCCCCCCCCCCCCCCCCCCCCCCCCCCCCCCCCCCCCCCCCCCCCCCCCCCCCCCCCCCCCCCCCCCCCCCCCCCCCCCCCCCCCCCCCCCCCCCCCCCCCCCCCCCCCCCCCCCCCCCCCCCCCCCCCCCCCCCCCCCCCCCCCCCCCCCCCCCCCCCCCCCCCCCCCCCCCCCCCCCCCCCCCCCCCCCCCCCCCCCCCCCCCCCCCCCCCCCCCCCCCCCCCCCCCCCCCCCCCCCCCCCCCCCCCCCCCCCCCCCCCCCCCCCCCCCCCCCCCCCCCCCCCCCCCCCCCCCCCCCCCCCCCCCCCCCCCCCCCCCCCCCCCCCCCCCCCCCCCCCCCCCCCCCCCCCCCCCCCCCCCCCCCCCCCCCCCCCCCCCCCCCCCCCCCCCCCCCCCCCCCCCCCCCCCCCCCCCCCCCCCCCCCCCCCCCCCCCCCCCCCCCCCCCCCCCCCCCCCCCCCCCCCCCCCCCCCCCCCCCCCCCCCCCCCCCCCCCTAGGATTTTGAGATGAGCATCACTTGGAAACTTTTCCTTAGTTTTACCTCGACACCCTTTAACAGTACGGTGTTTCCTATGACTCAAGAAAGAGAAAATGAAATTACGAAAACAAAAGTCTTCACGCTTCATATTCCTCGCATGAATATCAAGTCTTCACGGTCACACCAATTTCTTCACTTTCAAAGTCTTCAGAAAGCCAAAGTCTTCAGTTGAAGACATTCGTTTTTAGGGGTCGACTTTCTCTGTAAATATCAAACTCCCCATAGACTTATAGACCTGTGTACACTCACAAACACATTAGTCCCTTAACCTATAAGTCTTCAATACACCAAAATCACTAAGGGGCACTAGATGCACTAACAAATAGTCATGCAATGAAATTATATCCTACTTATGGTGCATTACTCGGTGTTAATTATGCTTAATGCTTGCTTATGAGATTATTCATTTTTTGGTTGGTCGCTTCTCAATCTTTTGCTAGCCTTCATTTTGCACTAAGTATGATCTCTACTTGTGCATCCAAAATCCTTTAAACCAGTCTTGCCACATGAGTCCACTATATCTACCTATATGCGGTATTCTTTTGCCGTTCTAAGCAAATTTGCATGTGCCATCTCTAATTTCAAAAATAAACTTCTCTTTTGTGTGTTCGTTTCGCTCGCGGAGCGGTGAAGGGTGGCTAATATTTTCCATGCTAGATGTGTTATTCTCACGATGAGTGTTTACCCCCCCCCCCCCCCCCCCCCCCCCCCCCCCCCCCCCCCCCCCCCCCCCCCCCCCCCCCCCCCCCCCCCCCCCCCCCCCCCCCCCCCCCCCCCCCCCCCCCCCCCCCCCCCCCCCCCCCCCCCCCCCCCCCCCCCCCCCCCCCCCCCCCCCCCCCCCCCCCCCCCCCCCCCCCCCCCCCCCCCCCCCCCCCCCCCCCCCCCCCCCCCCCCCCCCCCCCCCCCCCCCCCCCCCCCCCCCCCCCCCCCCCCCCCCCCCCCCCCCCCCCCCCCCCCCCCCCCCCCCCCCCCCCCCCCCCCCCCCCCCCCCCCCCCCCCCCCCCCCCCCCCCCCCCCCCCCCCCCCCCCCCCCCCCCCCCCCCCCCCCCCCCCCCCCCCCCCCCCCCCCCCCCCCCCCCCCCCCCCCCCCCCCCCCCCCCCCCCCCCCCCCCCCCCCCCCCCCCCCCCCCCCCCCCCCCCCCCCCCCCCCCCCCCCCCCCCCCCCCCCCCCCCCCCCCCCCCCCCCCCCCCCCCCCCCCCCCCCCCCCCCCCCCCCCCCCCCCCCCCCCCCCCCCCCCCCCCCCCCCCCCCCCCCCCCCCCCCCCCCCCCCCCCCCCCCCCCCCCCCCCCCCCCCCCCCCCCCCCCCCCCCCCCCCCCCCCCCCCCCCCCCCCCCCCCCCCCCCCCCCCCCCCCCCCCCCCCCCCCCCCCCCCCCCCCCCCCCCCCCCCCCCCCCCCCCCCCCCCCCCCCCCCCCCCCCCCCCCCCCCCCCCCCCCCCCCCCCCCCCCCCCCCCCCCCCCCCCCCCCCCCCCCCCCCCCCCCCCCCCCCCCCCCCCCCCCCCCCCCCCCCCCCCCCCCCCCCCCCCCCCCCCCCCCCCCCCCCCCCCCCCCCCCCCCCCCCCCCCCCCCCCCCCCCCCCCCCCCCCCCCCCCCCCCCCCCCCCCCCCCCCCCCCCCCCCCCCCCCCCCCCCCCCCCCCCCCCCCCCCCCCCCCCCCCCCCCCCCCCCCCCCCCCCCCCCCCCCCCCCCCCCCCCCCCCCCCCCCCCCCCCCCCCCCCCCCCCCCCCCCCCCCCCCCCCCCCCCCCCCCCCCCCCCCCCCCCCCCCCCCCCCCCCCCCCCCCCCCCCCCCCCCCCCCCCCCCCCCCCCCCCCCCCCCCCCCCCCCCCCCCCCCCCCCCCCCCCCCCCCCCCCCCCCCCCCCCCCCCCCCCCCCCCCCCCCCCCCCCCCCCCCCCCCCCCCCCCCCCCCCCCCCCCCCCCCCCCCCCCCCCCCCCCCCCCCCCCCCCCCCCCCCCCCCCCCCCCCCCCCCCCCCCCCCCCCCCCCCCCCCCCCCCCCCCCCCCCCCCCCCCCCCCCCCCCCCCCCCCCCCCCCCCCCCCCCCCCCCCCCCCCCCCCCCCCCCCCCCCCCCCCCCCCCCCCCCCCCCCCCCCCCCCCCCCCCCCCCCCCCCCCCCCCCCCCCCCCCCCCCCCCCCCCCCCCCCCCCCCCCCCCCCCCCCCCCCCCCCCCCCCCCCCCCCCCCCCCCCCCCCCCCCCCCCCCCCCCCCCCCCCCCCCCCCCCCCCCCCCCCCCCCCCCCCCCCCCCCCCCCCCCCCCCCCCCCCCCCCCCCCCCCCCCCCCCCCCCCCCCCCCCCCCCCCCCCCCCCCCCCCCCCCCCCCCCCCCCCCCCCCCCCCCCCCCCCCCCCCCCCCCCCCCCCCCCCCCCCCCCCCCCCCCCCCCCCCCCCCCCCCCCCCCCCCCCCCCCCCCCCCCCCCCCCCCCCCCCCCCCCCCCCCCCCCCCCCCCCCCCCCCCCCCCCCCCGCTCAAACAAATATAAGTGAAGATCATGAGCATAAATTTTTATTTCTCTCAAATTAATTTAAGTGAAGCAAGAGAGAATTTCTTGAAAATTTTAATAACTCTCAAATAAATCTAAGTGAAGCAAGAGAGCATTTCTTCAAAAATACTAAAGCACACCGTGATAAAAAAAAGATATAAGTGAAGCACTAGAGCAAGTCCATAGCTCATAAAAAATTAAGTGAAGCAAAGAGAGCAATTCTAACAAGTCATGACATAATTTTGGCTCTCTCAAATAGGTGTGTCCAGCAAGGAATCAAGACTTAAAACACAAAATAAAATAAGCAAAGACTCATATCATACAAGACGCTCCAAGCAAAACACATAGTATACGAATAAAAATATAGCTTCGAGTAAAATACCGATGGTCGTTAGAAGAAAGAGGGGATGCCACTCGGGGGCATCCCCAAGCTCAGTTGGTTGCTCATTTTTGGATAATAGCTTGGGATGCCGGGGAATCCCCAAGCTTAGGCTCTTCTACTCCTTATTCCTTCATCCATCGTAAGATAACCCCCCCCCCCCCCCCCCCCCCCCCCCCCCCCCCCCCCCCCCCCCTTCGTGAGATCCGTTAGCGTAAGAAAAATAAATCACTACTATAAGTACTGTATGAAACCGATTCATATTTTGTTTTTGTATTATATCTACTGTATTCTAATTTTTCTATGGCAAAAACTCATCAAAGAAAACCATAGAGCCATCAAAATAAGCACACAACACAATGAAAACAGAATCTGTCAAAACAGATAAGTCTGTAGCAATCTGATTTGTTCTAATACTTCTGGAACTCCAAAAATTCTGAAAAAATAGAATGACCTGAACAATTTGTATATTAATCTACTGCAAAAAGAATTGGAATTTGTCCACGCTCTGGTAAAAAATAAGAATTGTTTTCGTGAGCGCATAGGTTTCTGTTTTTCAGCAGGATCAAACAACTATCATTCAAGAAGATCCTATCGGTTCTACTTGGTACAAATACTAATTAAAACACAAAAAACACAATCATAACAGTAGCATAATTGTGTAAACACTAAAGAACAGAATGCAAAAAGCAAAAATAAATTTTATTCATTGGGTTGCCTCCCAACAAGCGCTATAGTTTTACGCCCTTAGCTAGGCATAAAGCAAGGATCTAAGTTTTGTCATCTTTGTCCAACTCTTCAATCAAACACTTAGAATCCTTTAAAGATTTAGCATAGATATATTCAATAGCAATACTACTAGGAATAAATTTAAAGATTTCATTCTTGCAAAAAGGATCTCTTATCACTTCAGTAAAATCCGGGTGAATACTAATCATCTTAAGATCTTTATTATTATTACTAGAAGTTGCACCCTTGTTCTTGGTGACTTGAGTAACTTTGCCAATCTTTACGGGAGTTTTTTGATAGCTTTAGCAGAAGCGAAAGCCATGCTTAGATTACCAAAAAATTCTTCTAATTTATCGATCTGGGACGGGCTTTCTTCTATTCTTTCATGGATTACGGTACCCTTTTCTTTTAACAACTTCAAAATATCTCCCGCTTTTGACCCAATCTTGGTGGAAAAATTATGCATCTTTTTATATATAATTTCCATATGATCTTCGGTGAGCATTTTCTTTTCAATAGCATCTAGTCTTTCTATAACATGCTCAAGAGTCAAATTTGTTTCATTAATCATGAGAGGTGGTGAGCCCACTAGATTTCCCATAGCATTAAAAGCATCAAGAGAAGGACACATCAAGAAATTTCCATCGGTAATCGTATCAAGGATGAATCTATACCAAGTGGTGATGCCAACATAAAAACAACGAAGAAGAACAACGGTAGATTGCTTACGGATAGTTCTATTATGAGCATTGCAAATCCTATACCAGGCATCCTTTAAATTTTCTCCTCCCCTTTGTTTAAAGTTGAGAACCTCATTCTCGGGAGTGCAAGCAAAAGAGGAAGAACTATCCATAATGATAATAACGACAAGCAAGTTTGCACACAAAAACAGATCCGGCAAGAAAATGGCGAACGAAAAAGAAAGGCGAATAAAATGGCAAATTTTTGTGAAGTGGGGGAGAGGAAAACGAGAGGCAAATGGCAAATAATGTAAATTGCAAGGAAATGAGATTTGTGATTAGGAACTTGGTATATGTTGAAGATCCTCCCCAATAACGGCGCCAGAAATTCCTTTTGATGTCGCTTGAAGCTACGTCGGTTTTTCCCCAAAGAGGAAGGGATGATGCAGCACAGCGGCGATAGGTATTTCCCTGAGATGTAAAACCAAGGTTATCAAACCAGTAGGAGAACCAAGAAACACAACGTAAACAGTACCTGCACACAAATAACAACTACTCGCAACCCGACGTGTAAAAGGGGTTGTCAATCCCTTTTGGGCACGGCGCCTCAAGATAGGCAAACGGACGTGAATAATTTTGTAGTAAATTGATAGATCGAACACCAAATAAAATAAATAAGAATAAATTGCAACAAGGTATTTTTGTATTTTTAGTTTAATAGATCTGAAAATAAATGCAAGAGAAAATAGATCGCAAAGGCAAATAATATGAGAAAGAGACCCGGGGGCCGTAGGTTTCACTAGTGGCTTCTCTCGAGAAAAATAGCAAACGGTGGGTGAACAAATTACTGTTGGGCAATTGATAGAACTTCAAATACTCATGACGATATCCAGGCAATGATCATTATATAGGCATCACGTCCAAGATTAGTAGACCGACTCCTGCCTGCATCTACTACTATTACTCCACACATCGACCGCTATCCAGCATGCATCTAGTGTATTAAGTTCATGGAGAAACAGAATAATGCAATAAGAACAATGACATGATGTAGACAAGATCTATCTATGTAGAGATAGACCCCATTGTTTTATCCTTAGTCGCAACGATACATACGTGTCGGTTCCCCTTCTGTCACTGGGATCAAGCACCGTAAGATCGAACCCACTACAAAGCACCTCTTCCCATTGCAAGATAAATAGATCAAGTTGGCCAAACAAAACCCAAATATCAGAGAAGAAATATGAGGCTATAAGCAATCATGCATAAAAGAGATCAAAGAAACTCAAATACTTTCATGGATATAAAAAGATAGATCTGATCATAAACTCAAAGTTCATTGATCCCAACAAACACACCGCAAAAGAGTTACATCATATGGATCTCCAAGAGACCACCCCCCCCCCCCCCCCCCCCCCCCCCCCCCCCCCCCCCCCCCCCCCCCCCCCCCCCCCCCCCCCCCCCCCCCCCCCCCCCCCCCCCCCCCCCCCCCCTCTGGTGGTTCTGGACTCTGCGGTGGCTGGATCAATATTTTGTCGACTCCCCTAGGTTTTCTGGAATATTGGGATATTTATAGAGCAAAGAGGCGGTCCGGGGGGCACCCGAGGTGGGCACAACCCACCAGGGCGCGCCTGGGCCTCCTGGTGCGCCCTGGTGGGTTGTGCTCTCCTCGGAGCACCCCCCCAGGTGCAGCCAGGGCCCATTATGTTTCTTCTGGTCCAAAAAAAATCTCTGTAAAGTATCATTGCGTTTGGACTCTGTCTGATATTGATTTCCTGCGATGTAAAAAACATGCAGAAAACAGCAACTGGCACTTGGCACTATGTCTATAGGTTAGTACCAAAAAAATGATATAAAATGACTATAAAATGATTATAAAACATCCAAGATTGATAATATAACAGCATGAAACAATCAAAAATTATAGATACGTTGGAGACGTATCATAGATCTGAAAATAAAAGCGAATAAAAATAGATATCAAAGGCAAATATGATAAAGAATAGACCCGGGGGTCGTAGATTTCACTAGTGGCTTCTCTCGAGAAAAATAGCATACGGTGGGTAAACAAATTACTGTTGGGCAATTGATAAAACTTCAAATAATTATGATGAAATCCAGGCAATGATCGTTATATAGGCATCATGTCCAAAATTAGTAGACCGACTCCTGCCTGCATCTACTACTATTACTCCACACATCAACCGCTATCCAGCATGCATCAAGTGTATTAAGTTCATGGAGAAATGGAGTAATGCAATAAGAATGATGACATGATGTAGACAAGATCTATTCATGTAGTAATAGACCCCATCTTGTTATCCTTAATAGCAACGATACATACGTGTCGGTTCCCCTTCTGTCACTGGGATCAAGCACCGTAAGATCGCCAAATAAAATAAAATGCACCAAGGTATTTTTGGGTTTTTGGAAATATAGATCTGAAAATAAAAGAAAATGAAAATAGATATCAAAGGCAAATATAATAAAGAAGAGACCCGGGGGCCGTAAATTTCACTAGTGGCTTCTCTCGAGAAAAATAGCAAACGGTGGGTAAATGAATTACTGTTGGGCAATTGATAGAACTTCAAATAATCATGATGATATCCAGGCAATGATCATTATATAGGCATCACGTCCAAGATTAGTAGTCCGACTCCTGCCTACATCTACTACTATTACTCCACACATCGACCGCTATCCAGCATGCATCTAGTGTATTAAGTTCATGGAGAAACGGAGTAATGCAATAAGAACGATGACATGATGTAGACAAGATCTATTTATGTAGAAACAGACCCCATCTTGTTATCCTTAATAGCAACGATACATACGTGTCGGTTCCCCTTCTGTCACTGGGATCAAGCACCGTAAGATCGAACCCATCACAAAGCACATCTTCCCATGGCAAGATAAATAGATCAAGTTGGCCAAACAAAACCCAAATACCGGAGAAGAAATACGAGGCTATAAGAAATCATGCATATAAGAGATTCAAAGAAGACTCAAATAACTTTCATGGATAAAAAGATAGATCTGATCATAGACTCAAAGTTCATCCGATCCCAACAAACACACTGCAAAAAGAGTTACATCAAATAGATCTCCAAGAGACCATTGTATTGAGAATCAAAAGAGAGAGAGAGAGGAAGCCATCTAGCTACTCACTACGTACCCGTAGGTCTACAAAGAACTACTCACGCATCATCGAAGAGGCACCAATGGACATGATGAACCCCTCCGTGATGGTGTCTAGATTGGATCTGGTGGTTCTGGGACTTGCTGTGGCTGGAATTGATTTTTGTCGACTCCTTTAGGGTTTCTTGAATATTGGGGTATTTATAGAGTAAAGAGGTGGTTCGGGAGGCAACCGAAGTGGGCATGACGCGTGCC
The DNA here is from genome assembly GCA_036873465.1 of Thinopyrum obtusiflorum. Classification (NCBI taxonomy): domain Eukaryota; kingdom Viridiplantae; phylum Streptophyta; class Magnoliopsida; order Poales; family Poaceae; genus Thinopyrum; species Thinopyrum obtusiflorum. The sequence goes on from JAAAWM010012009.1 coordinate 30,024, forward strand.
CTGGTGGTTTGTGCTCCCCTTGGAGCACCCCCCAGGTGCTTCTTCGGCCCACTGGATGTCTTCTGGTCCATAAAAAATCCATAAAAAGTTTCGCTGTGTTTGGACTCTGTTTGGTATTGATTTCCTGCGATGTAACAAAGATGCAGAAAATAGCAACGGGCACTTGGCACTATGTCAATAGGTTAGTACCATTTTTTTATAAAATGAGTATAAAATGATTGTAAAACATCCAAGAATGATAATATAATAGCATGGAATAATAAAAAATTATAGATACATTGGAGATGTATCAGCATCCCCATGCTTAATTCCTGCTCATCCTCGAGTAGGTAAATGATAAAAACAGAATTTTTGATGTGGAATGTTGCCTAACATGTCATCTCATATTCTTTTCTTTGTAGCATGGACATTTGGACTTTTATATGGTTCAAGGCAATAGTCTCGTTTTGACATGAGGACTTAAATATTCAAGCGTATCAACAAGCAACCATGTCTTTCAAAATATCAACGCTAAGATAAGTTATCCCTAGCCCATCATGCTCAATCATTTGATCCATTCATGAAACACACTCGCATATTAGCTACACCCAATGCTCAAGTACGATCATAGTGCCCCCTAGTTGGTGCTTTATAAGAGAAGATGGAGACTCAAATAAAAATAAATAAAAAAATGCATAAAGTAAAAGAAAGGCCCTTCGTGGAGGGAAGTAGGGATTTGTAGAGGTGCTAGAGCTCAAAACGAAAAATATAGAGATAAAAACATTTTGGGAGGCATGCTTTTCCTGTCAACGAGAACGGTCGAGTAGTTCCAAATACTTTCCATGCTAGATATATCATAGGCTGTTCCCAAAAAAATTTAAAGTTTATTCCTTTTTCAACCATACTTTCACTTTCCATGGCTAGCCGTATCCACGGGTGCCTTCCATACCAACACTTTCCAAGCAATTTATTATTTGACAACATAAAGTAAATTCATTTTTCATTTCAGGACTGGGCATCCCTAATACCTTTGCCTTACTCTCGTGAAATGACAAGTGAATAAACACTTATCGTGAGAATAACATATCTAGCATGGAAATATATTAGCCACCCCCTACCGGTTCATGAGCGGTACGAGCACACAAAAGAGAAGTTTATTTTGAAAATTAGAGATGGCACATGCAAATTTGTTTAGAACGGCAAAATAATACCGCATATAGGTAGGTATGGTGGACTCATGTGGCTAAACTGGTTTAAAGGATTTTGGATGCACAAGTAGTGATCATACTTAATGCAAAATGAAGGCTAGCAAAAGATTGAGAAGCGACCAACCAAGAAACGAATAATCTCATAAGCGAGCATTAAGCATAATTAACACCGAATAATGCACCAAAAGTAGGATGTAATTTCATTGCACAACTATTGACTTTCGTGCTTGCATAGGGAATCACAAACCTTAACAACAATATTCTTACTAAAGCATAATTACTCATCAACATGACTCACATATTGCATCATCATATCTCAAAACTATTACAACGAATCAAGTTTATTTTGTCCAATGATCTTCATGAAAGTTTTTATTTTATCCTTCTTGGATATCTATCACTTTGGAACTAATTTTCGTGTGTTGCTTTTGATAAGCTCAAACAAATATAAGTGAAGATCATGAGCATAATATTTCTTTCTCTCAAATTAATTTAAGTGAAGCAAGAGAGAATTTCTTTAAAAATTTACTAGATCTCAAATAAATCTAAGTGAAGCAAGAGAGCAATTCTTCAAAAATACTAAAGCACACCATGCTCGAAAAGATATAAGTGAAGCACTAGAGCAATTCCATAGCTCATAAAGAATTAAGTGAAGCATAGAGAGCAATTCTAACAAGTCATGGCATAATTTTGGCTCTCTCAAACAAGTGTGTCCAGCAAGGATTCAAGACTTAAAACAAAAAATCAAAACAATCAAAGGCTCATATCATACAAGACGCTCCAAGCAAAACTCATAATATGTGACGAATAAAAATATAGCTTCGAGTAAAATACTGATGGTCGTTAGAAGAAAGAGGGGATGCCACTCGGGGCATCCCGAAGCTTAGTTGCTTGCTTCTCTTTGGATAATGGCTTGGGGTGCCATGGGCATCCCCAAGATTAGGCTCTTCTTACTCCTTATTCCTTCATCCATCGTAACATCACCCAAAACTTGAAAACTTCAATCACACAAAACTCAACAAAACCTTCGTGAGATCCGTTAGTATAAGAAAATCAATCTTTACTTTAAGTACTGTAGAAAACCCATTCAAATTTTGTTATTGCATTATGTCTACTGTATTCTAACTTTTCCATGGCAAAAACTCTTCAAAGAAAACCATAGAATCATCAAAATAAGCACATAACACAACGAAAAGAAAATCTGTCAAAAACAGAGTAGTCTGTAAAGATGCGAATTTTTTTCATACTTCAGTAATTCCAAAAATTCTGAAAAATTAGGACAACAGAGGCAATTTGTGTATCAATCTTTTGTAAGAAATACAGAATTTTTTGTCGGTTTTGTAATTCTAAACAATTATTTTTCTGGACGTAAAAGTTTCTGTTTCCCAACAAGATCAAATCAACTATCACCAAAGCTATCCCAAAGGCTTTACTTGGCACAAACACTAATTAAAACACAAAAAATACAATCATAACAGTAGCATAATTGTGTAAACACTCAAGAACATAAAGCAAAAGACAAAAATAAATTTTATTCATTGGGTTGCCTCTCAACAAGCGCTATCGTTTTACGCCCCTAGCTAGGCATAAAGCAAGAATCTAAGTTTTGTCATCCTTGTCCTCCAACTCTTCAATCACACAATCAGATTTCTTTGAAGAATTAGCAAGTAAAATAGCAAAACTTCTAGGCATAAAATTGAGGAATTCATTCTCATCAATGGGATCTCTTACAATTTCACCAAAATTCGGATGAAAACTAATCATTTTAAGATCTCCCTTATTATTACTAGAAGTTGCACCCTTGTTCTTACTAACTTGAGTAATCTTGCTAATTTTTACGGGTTTATTTTGATAGTTTTAGCGGAAGCAAAAGCCGTACTTAGATTACTAAAGATTTCTTCCAGTTTATCAATCCGAGATTGGCTTTCTTCAATTCTTTCATGAATTACGGTCCCCTTTTATTTTAACAACTTAAAAACTTCTCCCGCTTTTGACCCAAATTTAGTTGCAAAATTATGCATCTTTTTATCCAAATTTTCAATATGTTCTGCGGTAAGCATTTTCTTTTCAATAGCATCTAGTCTTTCCATAACATGCTCGAGAGTTAAAGTTGTTTCATTAACCAAAAGAGGTGGTGAACCCACTAAATTTCCCATGGCATTAAAAGCATCAAGAGAGGGACACATCAAGAAATTCCCACCGGTAATCGTATCAAGGATGAATCTATACCAAGTGGTGATGCCCACATAAAAACATCGAAGAAGAACAATGGTAGATTGCTTACGGATGGATCTATTATGAGCGTTGCAAATCCTATACCAAGCATCTTTTAAATTCTCCCCTCCCCTTTGTTTAAAGCTGAGAACTTCGTTCTCAGGAGTGCACAAAATAGAGTAAGAACTATCCATAATGACAAAAGTGGCAGAAAAGATTGCACTCAAAAACAGATCCGGCAAGAAAACGGTGAACGAAAAAGAGGGCGAATAAAAACTGCAAATTTTTGTGAAGTGGGGGAGAGGAAAACGAGGGGCAAATGGCAAATAATGTAAATTGCAAGGAGATGAGATTTGTGATTAGGAACCTGGTAGATGTTGATGATGTCTCCTCGGCAACGGCGCCAGAAATTCCTTTTGATGTCTGCTAGAACTACGTCGGTATTTTCCTAAAGAGGAAGGGTTGATGCAGCACAGCGACGGCAGGTATTTCCCTCAGTGATGAGACCAAGGTTATCGAACCAGTAGGAGAACCACGCAACACTACGTGAACGGCACCTGCACACAAATAACAAATACTCACAACCCGACGTATTAAAGGGGTTGTCAATCCCTTTTGGGCAACGGCGCCAGAAATTGGCATATGGACGTGAGAAAGTTGTAATAAATTGATAGATAGATCGCCAAATAAAATAAAGTGCAGCAAGGTATTTTTGGGTTTTTGGAAATATAGATCTGAAAATAAAAGCAAATAAAAATAGATCACAAAGGCAAATATAATAAAGAAGAGACCCGGGGGCCGTAGATTTCACTAGTGGCTTCTCTCGAGAAAAATAGCAAACGGTGGGTAAACGAATTACTGTTGGGCAATTGATAGAACTTCAAATAATCATGACGATATCTAGGCAATGATCATTATATAGGCATCACGTTCAAGATTAGTAGACCGACTCCTGCCTGCATCTACTACTATTACTCCACACATCGACCGCTATCCAGCATGCATCTAGTGTATTAAGTTCATGGAGAAATGGAGTAATACAATAATAACGATGACATGATGTAGACAAGATCTATTTATGTAGAAATAGACCCCATCTTGTTATCCTTAATAACAATGATACATACGTGTCGGTTCCGCTTCTGTCACTGGGATCAAGCACCGTAAGATCGAACCCATCACAAAGCACCTCTTCCCATTGCAAGATAAATAGATCAAGTTGGCCAAACAAAACCCAAATATCGGAGAAGAAATACAAGGCTATAAGCAATCATGCATATAAGAGATTCAAAGAAGACTCAAATAACTTTCATGGATAAAAAGAAGATCTGATCATAAACTCAAAGTTCATCTGATCCCAACAAAGACACCGCAAAAAGAGTTACATCAAATAGATCTCCAAGAGACCATTGTATTGAGAATCAAAAAAGAGAGAGGAAGCCATCTAGCTACTCACTACGAACCCGTAGGTCTACAAAGAACTACTCACGCATCGTCGGAGAGGCACCAATGGACATGATGAACCCCTCCGTGATGGTGTCTAGACTGGATCTGGTGGTTCTGGAACTTGCGGAGACTGGAATTGATTTTCATCGACTCCTTTAGGGTTTCTGGAATATTGGGGTATTTATAGAGTAAAGAGGCGGTTCGGGAGGCAACCGGGGTGGGCACAACCCACCAGGGCGCGCCTGGGCCTCCAGGCGCGCCCTGGTGGGTTGTGCTCCCCTCGGAGCACCCCCCAGGTGCTTCTTCGGCCCACTGGATGTCTTTTGGTCCATAAAAAATTCACAAAAAGTTTCGCTGTGTTTGACTCCGTTTGGTATTGATTTCCTGCAATGTAAAAAACATGCAGAAAACAACAACTGGCACTTGGCACTATGTCAATAGGTTAGTACCAAAAATAATATAAAATGACTATAAAATGATTGTAAAACATCCAAGAATGATAATATAACAGCATGGAACAATAAAAAATTATAGATACGTTGGAGACGTATCAGCCTCCAAGTGCAGATTTTTGTAGGACATCAGCAAATTTCGCTCAAGTGGATGACCTAAGGTTTATAAATCCATGGGAGATGTGGGATGTAGATGTCTCTCAAACAATCATGAAACCATATACAAGATGTGTCTTGTGTCCCCAACGCAGCCAATACAATTGTCAGTTGTATAGGTGCACTAGTTCAGCAAAGATGTTATGATAGATGTGTAATATGGATGGTAGAAATACTTTTTTATAATCTGAACAATTAAGAACAACAAGGTAGCAAGTAACAAAAAGTGAGCAAAACGATGTCCCAATGCTTAGAAACAACTCCTAGGGTTCATACTTTCCCTAGTGTAATCTCTCAACATCATTAACATAACTGAATCACACAACAATCCCTCAAAGTGCGACAAAGAATCACTCCAAAGTCTCTATTCCTACCAGAGAAAGTAGGATGAAATCATGTAGGTAGTAAACAACATCAAAGTTGTGTTTCCAATCAATCTTATGAACCACCCCCAAAGTGTCACGAATAGTTCTATAGATCATACTACGACAACACCATATGATACACATCATTGAACTCTAATGTCACCTAGATACCCCAATGTCACCACGAGTATCCATGAGTAAGACATGCATCAAGTGATCTCAAATCCAAAATATTCAATCCAACATAAATAAACCTCAAAGAGCAAGATTCAATTCACCACAAAAATAAGAGAGGGAGGCTAACATCATGTGATCCAATTATATTGATAAAGCCCACATCAAGATTGTGCCAAATCAAGAACACGGGAGAGAGAGAGATCAAACACACTGCTACTGGTACAAACCCTAAGCCCCGAGGATGAACTACTCTTGCATCACCATAGAGGTAGCAAGGATGATGAAGATGGCCTCCGTGATGCCATCCCCTCTGGCAAGGTGTCGAAAAGGCCTCCATATGAGATCGCTTCGGAACAGAGGCTCGCGTCGTGCTACTTGTGAGCTGCGTTGGGATTTTCCCCGAAGAGGAGAGGAGATGCAGTATAGTTGAGATAAGTATTTCCCTTAGTGAGAACCAAGGTTTATACAACCAATAGGGGAATCACACAAAGTCTCGTGAACAGCACCTGCACACACAAAAGCAAATCTTGCACCCAATGCGGGCAAGAGGGTTGTCAAGCCCCTTGAACTCGTTAATTGCAAGGATCAAATCTCGTAGTGGTAGATAGATAAATAACAAAACAAAATAAAAGAAATAAAATTGTAGGAAATACATTTTGGTTTTTTATATATGATTAAAGTAGACCCGGGGGCCATAGTTTTCACTAGAGGCTTCTCTCTTGAACACATAGCATACGGTGGGTAAACAAATTACTGTTGGGCAATTGATAGAAAAGCGCATAGTTATCATGATATTCAAGGCAATGATCATGTATATAGGCATCACGTCCAAGACAAGTAGACCGACTCTTGCCTGCCTCTACTACTATTACTCCACCCATCGATCACTATCCAGCATGCATCTAGGGTATTAAGTTAATAAAAATAGAGTAACGCCTTAAGCAAGATGACACAATGTATACAAAGTAAACTCAACTAATATGAATAAACCCCATCATTTTACCCTTAATGGCAATAATACAAATACGTGTCTTGTCCCTTTCTGTCACTGGGATTGAGCACCGCAAGATTGAACCCATCACAAAGCACCTCTCCCACTTAAGATAAATCAATCTAGTTGGCCAAACCAAATGGATAGATCGGAGAGAAATACAACCCTATAATAATCATGCATAGTAAAGTTTAGAAAAGACTCAATTACTTCTCGTGAATATTCAGATCATAAACCCACAATTCATCGGATCCCAACAAACACACCGCAAAAGAAGATTACATCGGATAGAACACCAAGAACATCGAGGAGAACATGGTATTGAAGATCAAAGAGAGAGAATAAGCCATCTAACTACTAGCTATGGACCTGTAGGTCTATGGTAAACTACTCATGGATCATCGGTAGGGCATCAAGGATGAAGTGGCAGCCCTCTGTGATCGATTCCCCCTCCGACAGAGTATCAGAAAAGGCCTCCAGATGGGATCGTGGAAGAACAAAGGCTTGCGGCAGTGGAAAAAGTGTTTCAGGTGGCTCTCTGTTGGTTTGGGAATATTTCTGCATTTATAGAGGTGGAATTATGTCAATACATGCTACGAGGGGCCCACAAGCCCCTCGGGTGCGCCCTACGAGCTTGTCGCTCCCTTGTAACTCTTCTGGCCTCCTGCCGAACCTTCGAGGGTCCCTTCTGGACCAGAAAAAAGTAATCCGAAGATTTTTTTTCCATTTGGACTTTATTTGATATTGATTTTCTGAAAAGCCAAAAATAAGCAGAAAACATGAACTGGCACTAGGCACTGAGTTAATAGGTTAGTCCCCAAAAATGATATAAAATAGCACATAAAACATCCAAGATTTATACTATAATAGCATGGAGCAATAAAAAATTATAGATATGTTGGAGACGTATCAACATGCCCAAGCTTAATTCCTACTGGTCCTCGAGTAGGTAAATGATAAAAACAGAATTTTTGATGTGGAATGCTACTTAACATGTTTATCATGTAATGTCTTTTATGGTATGAATATTAGGATACAAGTGATTAAAGGCAATAATCTATAATTTGATATAACGACATCAATACTCAGGCATGCCAACAAACAATCATGCCTTTCAAAACAAAAATGCTAAAGAACATTATCCCTACAAAATCATATAGCCTTCTCATGCTTGGTCTTCCTAACACAAAATATTAATCATGTACAACCCCGATGACAAGCCGAGCAATCGCTTCATACTTTTAACGCGCTTCATCTTTTTCAACTCCCACGGAATACATGAGCGTGAGCCGTGGATGTAGCACTATGGGTGGAATATAATACAGTGATAGAGATCAATAAGGGGAAGTCAAAAGGAAGATAGTCTCGCATCGACGCGGCTAATCAATGGGCTATGGAGATGCCCATCAATTGATATCAATGCGAGGAGTAGGGATTGATGTCTACTACGCAACTTTATTCTTGTAGACACGTGTTGGGCCTCCAAGCGCAGAGTTTTGTAAGACAGTAGCAATTTTCCCTCAAGTGGATGTCCTAAGGTTTATCATGTGACGCCCCCGGCTTAATCGTGCACTAATCATACACGCAAATGCACACGATCAAGCCTAAGGACTCACTTGAAGATATCACAACACAACTCTAAAACATAAATAAAGTCATACAAGCATATATTACAAGCCAGGGCCTTGAGGGCTCGAATAAATAAGCTTGATGACAAACAAGCATCAGCGGAAGCGTTAGATATCTGAGTACAGATATAAAATAGAAACAGAAAGGCCTTTAGAAAGGTGGGACAAAACAAAACACTACGATCGAAAGGCGCAGGCCTCCTGCCTGGGACCCTCCGAACCTAGTCCTGGTCGTCGGCCAGCTCGTAGTAGTAGCCACCCTCGGGGTAGTAGTGGTAGCTGTAGTCGTCAACCGGGGCGGCAGTCTCAGTGGCTCCGCCATCTGGTTGCATCAAATGGATATGGGGGGAAAAAGAAAATAAAGCAACCGTGAGTATTCATCTGAAGTACTCAGCAAGCCAAGGATCTACACTACATATGCAACATTATCAAAAGGAGGCTGTATATGTGGACTGGGCTGCAGAAATGCCAGAATAGAGGGGAAGCCTAGTCCTATCGAAGACTAGCATCTTCAGCATCTTCATTTGTCTTGCAGCATTAGAAGAGTATAGGATAACATAATGTAAAGTAGCAGAAGTGTCATGCAATAGTCTCGCCCAGAGATCCTTCCTCGACTCCCTGCGAGAAAGCGATCCCGGAGCCACATATCCAGGTATCATCTCAATCTAGCTGTATCGATCGGGATACAACTCCGAGTGTCCTTTACCGTAGGACCGGCTATCGATAGATGTGTTCTTCCCTGCAGGGGTGCACCAACTTACCCACCACGCTCGATTAACTCCGACCGGACACACTTTCCTGGGTCATGCCCGGCCTCGGCCAAATGATACACCGCAACCCTACCTACAGCTCAGCAGAGAGGTCCCCATCGGTCTATATCCTAAGCGCTCAGGGGTCTTGGGCCATCGCCCTATGCACTCCGGGTCGTTGCGAGCAGGGTGGATACCAGCGCCACAGCATGATCCGACCATGCCACCATGATGAACTGGACATCTGACAGAGCCTTCAGCTGATGCTACGATGCAGAGTGCCCATAAGTCTTCCCACGTGATGGTTAGTGCTATCCGACCAGAGGCCGGCTCGGATCATATATCCAAATCGTAGTGGCCTAGGGGCTTGCGGTAACGAGCAGAGACTCTCGATCGATGTGACCCCGTCGCCCCGTCTCGAGGACTTGCTGCAAGGGCTAAGAATGCCCGGCCGCGCCTCGTGGAATAACTCACGGGTAACTATCCATCACTCGCGGGTACCCCTCAGGGTCGACCCGCCTTCTCAAGTATCAGTATCGTCAGTTATGTAAGGCATTCATGAGGCTACCATATCAAGGGGAATCCTGAGGAATCACCCTCGATGGAATTCCCGCTCGATGTTGTCGTCAAGGTGAACGAAGGAGGAATCACCCTCGAGGTCCACACTTGAGATGTTGCACGACGGCGTCAGTATCGGGGGTGGTGTAGGAGGATTCACCCTCGCTTACCACAACCGAGTAACTATCCTACAAGGTTATCATCAGAAGTGCTGTCGAGGTATCACCCTCGGCACTCGATAGTAACCCAGTAGTGTCGAGCAACTAAGGGAAAGTGAGGTGCGGTGCCGGGGTCTAGTCTTCGATCCCGTTGATCGGGTCTTCTGATACTCCAGCGGGGCAGTCGGGATAAAGTGGGGGTCACTAATGAGGCTCTACCCAGTCTATTCTAACCCCCCCCCCCCCCCCCCCCCCCCCCCCCCCCCCCCCCCCCCCCCCCCCCCCCCCCCCCCCCCCCCCCCCCCCCCCCCCCCCCCCCCCCCCCCCCCCCCCCCCCCCCCCCCCCCCCCCCCCCCCCCCCCCCCCCCCCCCCCCCCCCCCCCCCCCCCCCCCCCCCCCCCCCCCCCCCCCCCCCCCCCCCCCCCCCCCCCCCCCCCCCCCCCCCCCCCCCCCCCCCCCCCCCCCCCCCCCCCCCCCCCCCCCCCCCCCCCCCCCCCCCCCCCCCCCCCCCCCCCCCCCCCCCCCCCCCCCCCCCCCCCCCCCCCCCCCCCCCCCCCCCCCCCCCCCCCCCCCCCCCCCCCCCCCCCCCCCCCCCCCCCCCCCCCCCCCCCCCCCCCCCCCCCCCCCCCCCCCCCCCCCCCCCCCCCCCCCCCCCCCCCCCCCCCCCCCCCATCTAATCCTAATTATTGGGTGGGCCCGCACTGTCAGTGTGTGATTAGCGTTTAAACTAATTATTTGATTAATTAACCAAATATTTATTTATTAAAATGTTTTAACCGAGCAGGACCCACACATCAGCGGGCGGGGCCGCGCTGACTCGGTCAAAGGGCCCGCGGGGCCCACAGTCAGTCACTCAGAGGCGGGACCCAGCCGACCACGTCGGACGCCAGCTGGACACCGGCCGTCGGAGCTCTCCGGCGAGGCCGCACGACGGCGACAACTCCGGCGAGCCCGGATTCTCTCTGTAGGGCACCGTTTCGGGTGTTCTCGGGCTCTAACAAACGAGTAGAGGACGCCGCATCACGTGGGACGATCGGTTGGACGTGGGGATGGCCGGAGAGACGCCGGCGATGATGTGTGGCGGCAGAGCTCTCGGGCGTGATCTGGAAACACGGCAGTGGTGCGGTTTAGCATGTGCCTTCGGTCGTGCACGAACGAGGGTGTAGCGCTGCGTCGATCTGTGGCACTAACACGAGTTAAAACGGCCGGAGCCGAGTGCTAGATCGTCGCCGGCAGACGCCGGAGTCGGGCATCAGCGGATCCAGTGCTGCACGGCTCGAGGAGGCGTGCTAGGGGTCGCGTTGAGCTCGCATGAGCTCGAGGGGCTCGACGCTGGGCTCGGCCGCCCGTGACTGTGACGGAGACCACGGCGGTGAGCTCGTCAGCGGCAGCGCGTTTGGGCGCAGCATAGCAGCTAGCTAGCGAGCGTGCGTAGCCAAATGGGGAGGGGAAGGAGATGGAGAAGCTCACCGCGGGGCACATGGTGGCCGTCGGAGGATTAGTAGCACAGTACGGCGACCGGAATCAAGGATGGACGGCGGCGACCTGAGGAAGGGGACGAGCTTGTGGTGCTCACATCAGTGCTCCCTGTCTCGAATGGCCTGGCGCAGTCGACGGAGAAGACCGCGGCGGAGCTTCACGACATGTGTGCGGAGCTTGAGGATGCCGGAGTGCGCGGGATCGACGGTGGCGACGACGGTGGTTTCGGGTGAGATGGGGAAAAAGAAAAGCGAGGCGGGCGCGGGCGAGAGAGTGGCTAGGGTTGCGGGGGAGAACGAGAGGGCTCGGGGCAACACTTATCGGCGTCGCTGAGCCGGCAGATGGGCGACAGCGCACCGGCCGTCGCCGTGTCAACGCAGGCGGGCGACAGCGCGCGGAAGGAAGGGTATGGCCGCTTGGTGGGCTGGGCCATTCAGCTGGGCCTGCCAGGTAAGTGGCCGTCTGGCCTTTCTCTTTTACTTCTGTTTTTCTATTTTCCTCTTTTATTAATCAACAGAGAGAGAGAGAGAATTATTTGGATAACCAAATAGTGTAGGAAAAAGATGGGACTAGGCCTAATAAATCCAACACGAATTTAGACAGTGCCACAATTATTTTGGAGGCCAGTGAACTTCGTTTGGAATTTTCATAAATAAATTAGCATTTAAAAATGCTGGAATGGTGCTGCTTTAATTGCTAATGATCATCTGTGCTCAAGGGTGATGTTGTGTTCCTTAACACATAATTGTTTTGGATTATTTGCAAGATGATGAACATTTTCTCAGCAACTTTTGGGCAACTTTATTTTTCACTTTGAATTTGAATTGATTTCAGAGAAGTGTTTGAGGTGGCAAGCTTAACCACTGTGATCAAGCAATGCATATGATGATGACTTGGCATGATTAAGAAATGATCTCTGTGGTGTGAGGCTGGGGATGTTACAAATCTCCTCCACTACAAGAAATCTCGTCCCGAGATTTAAGTGGGGAAATAAAGGTAACTTCGGGGAAACCGACCATTTCAGGTTCGATTATCTGGTGGACAATTCAGGGAATATGGCAAGTAGAAATCTCTCGAGTTGAAACTTAATGAAACATCGAGAGTAAAGTATAAAGGTACGATAGGAAGTATCAGGCGAATGGACATTTGATCGATACCTGAACGAAGTGTGAACGGGGGTTCAGGGTATCGGGAGTAGATCATCTCTGAAGGGGTGGCTCGTGACAAAACACAAAGCCAAGCGCAAAGGATATTTCAGAGTCGGGGATATTCAGGATAGTCAGGTTCCGATCCTGTGGAACTGTGGGGGCACAAACGGCAAGGATGTTATCCACAGGGTTTATCGGTGGTCAGGAATTGCAAAGATAGTGGGCACAAGGGTCTCAGAAAACTTCGAGAAGTATCTTCAGAGTCTTCTGATGAAGCAGACATTCATCTGTGGTGAAGAAGCTCTCCGGGAGGAAGCGGTTACGAGAACCTAGTGTTAGAGTTAGCAAAATTATTTAACCCGAATAGAAAAGAGAGCAGAGTCCCAGAGTAAAGACGAGGAGTAAAAGATACTAATACCACCCAATTGGTGACGTGGGCCCGTAAGCCACACAGCCAAATTAGTAAAACAGTTTTGGACCTCTAAACTCAACTTCGGCCAAGGAGTTGGAAAGGGGGGTTCCTACAGGCAGTCGGCTCTAATACCAACCTGTGACGCCCCCGGCTTAATCGTGCACTAATCATACACGCAAATGCACATGATCAAGCCTAAGGACTCACTTGAAGATATCACAACACAACTCTAAAACATAAATAAAGTCATACAAGCATATATTACAAGCTAGGGCCTCGAGGGCTCGAATAAATAAGCTTGATGACAAACAAGCATCAGCGGAAGCGTTAGATATCTGAGTACAGATATAAAACAGAAACAGAAAGGCCTTTAGAAAGGCGGGACAAAATAAAACACTACGATCGAAAGGCGCAGGCCTCCTGCCTGGGACCCTCCGAACCTAGTCCTGGTCGTCGGCCAGCTCGTAGTAGTAGCCACCCTCGGGGTAGTAGTGGTAGCTGTAGTCGTCAACCGGGGCGGCAGTCTCAGTGGCTCCGCCATCTGGTTGCATCAAATGAATATGGGGGGAAAAGAAAATAAAGCAACCGTGAGTACTCATCCGAAGTACTCAGCAAGCCAAGGATCTACACTACATATGCAACATTATCAAAAGGAGGCTGTATATGTGGACTGGGCTGCAGAAATGCCAGAATAGAGGGGAAGCCTAGTCCTATCGAAGACTAGCATCTTCAGCATCTTCATCTGTCTTGCAGCATTAGAAAAGTACATGATAACACAATGTAAAGTAGCAGAAGTGTCATGCAATAGTCTCGACCAGAGATCCTTCCTCGACTCCCTGCGAGAAAGCGATCCCGGAGCCACATATCCAGGTATCATCTCAATCTAGCTGTATCGATCGGGATACAACTCCAAGTGTCCTTTACCGTAGGACTGGCTATCGATAGATGTGTTCTTCCCTGCAGGGGTGCACCAACTTACCCACCACGCTCGATTAACTTCAGCCGGACACACTTTCCTGGGTCATGCCCGGCCTCAGCCAAACGATACACCGCAACCCTACCTACAGCTCAGTAGAGAGGTCCCCGTTGGTCTATATCCTAAGCGCTCAGGGGTCTTGGGCCATCGCCCTGTGCACTCCGGGTCGTTGCGAGCAGGGTGGATGCCAGCGCCTCAGCATGATCCGACCGTGCCGCCATGCTGAACTGGACGTCTGACAGAGCCTTCGGCTGATGCTATGATGCAGAGTGCCCATAACTCTTCCCACATGATGGTTAGTGCTATCCGACCAGAGGCCGGCTCGGATCATATATCCAAATCGTAGTGGCCTAGGGGCTGGCGGTAACGAGCAGAGACTCACGATCGATGTGACCTCGTCGCCCCATCTCGAGGACTTGCTACAAGGGCTAAGAATGCCCGGCCATGCCTCGTGGAATAACTCACGGGTAACTATCCATCACTCGCGGGTACCCCTCAGGGTCGACCCGCCTTCTCAAGTATCAGTATCATCAGTTATGTAAGGCATCCGTGAGGCTACCATATCAAGGGGAATCCTGAGGAATCACCCTCGATGGAATTCCCGCTCGATGTTGTTGTCAAGGTGAACGAAGGAGGAATCACCCTCGAGGTCCACACTTGAGATGTTTCACGACGGCGTCAGTATCGGGGGTGGTGTAGGAGGATTCACCCTCGCTTACCACGACCGAGTAACTATCCTACAAGGTTATCATCAGAAGTGCTGTCGAGGTATCACCCTCGGCACTCGATAGTAACCCAGTAGTGTCGAGCAACTAAGGGGAAGTGAGGTGCGGTGTCGGGGTCTAGTCTTCGATCCCGTTGATCGGGTCTTCTGATACTCCAGCGGGGCAGTCGGGATAAAGTGGGGGTCACTAATGAGGCTCTACCCAGTCTATTCTAAATAGTTAGGATAAACAGGCAGGTATCAACAGCAGGTTACAATAAACAGGCTATGCAGCAGATATAGGTAAAATAGTAACAGTAGCAAAATCTAATGCAAGCAGGAGAAATTAGAATGGGCGATATCGGAATGCTCAAGGGGGGGCTTGCCTGGTTGCTCGGTGGCAAGGGCAAGGTCGTCAGCAATGTCGTCGGGCTCCTGAGCGGCGTCGGCCTCGGGAGCTACGTCGACGTCAGGGTCTATCGGGAGAGAAGAGGGGGAGGAAACAAATAAATATAAGGCAAGCAAGTGCTACACAACTTGTGACATGACAATATGCAGTGCCGGGTGTGCCCTAACGTATGGTTTTACATCACCGAGGAAAGGAAATCCATCCGGGAATGTTTTCCCGGTTCCGGACATTCATCAGACAGATGACCGGAGGGGAACGGTTCCATGTTCGGATAGTTAGGGACGTGTGACAGATGAACGAACCGCGTCTTCGGATTCGTCTCGAAATTCGGAGCAACTTTCATGTATGAAGTTTTTTGATCCGAGCTACAGATTAAAAGTTATGATTTTCTAAAGGTTTTAAACATTTCTGAAATTATTTTTATTAACAGAATTGATTTATGATGTCAGCATGACACATAGGTGATGTCTGCAAGTCAACTGCGGCTGACCAGGGTCAATCCTGACATGTGGGTCCAGTGGGACCCACATGTCAGTGTCTGAACTAACTAATCAGGGTTATTTTAATTAATCTAATCCTAATTATTGGGTGGGCCCGCACTGTCAGTGTGTGATTAGCGTTTAAACTAATTATTTGATTAATTAAAAGAATATTTATTTATTAAAACGTTTTAACCGAGCGGGACCCACACGTCAGCGGGCGGGGCCGCGCTGACTCGGTCAAAGGGCCCGTGGGGCCCACAGTCAGTCACTTAGAGGCGAGACCCAGCCGGCCATGTCGGACGCCAGCTGGACACCGGCCGTCGGAGCTCTCCGGTGAGGCCGCACGACGGCGAAAACTCCGGCGAGCCCGGATTCTCTCTGTAGGGCACCGTTTCGGGTGTTCTCGGGCTCTAACGAACGAGTAGAGGACGCCACGTCGCGTGGGACGATCGGTTGGATGTGGGGATGGCTAGAGAGACGCCGACGATGACGTGTGGCGGCGGAGCTCTCGGGCGTGATCTGGAAACACGGCAGTGGTGCGGTTTAGCGCGTGCCTTCGGTCGCGCACGAATGAGGGTGCAGCGCCGCGTCGATCTGTGGCACTAACGCGAGTTAAAATGTCCAGAGCCGAGCGCTAGATCATCGCCGGCAGATGCCGGAGTCGGGCGTCAGCGGATCCAGTGCTGCATGGCTCGAGGAGGCATGCTAGGGGTCGCGTTGACCTCGCATGAGCTCGAGGGTCTCGACGCTGGGCTCGGCCACCCGTGACTGTGACGGAGACCACGACGGCGAGCTCGTCGCCGGTGGCACGTTCGGGCGCAGCGTAGCAGCTAGCTAGTGAGCGTGCGCAGCCAAATGGGGAGGGGAAGGAGATGGAGAAGCTCTCCGCGGGGCACACGGTGGCCATCGGAGGATTAGTAGCGCAGTACGGCGACCGGAATCAAGGATGGACGGCGGCGACCCGAGGAAGGGGACGAGCTTGTGGTGCTCACATCAGTGCTCCCCTTCTCGAATCCTGGCGCAGTCGACGGAGAAGACCGCGGCGGAGCTTCACGACATGTGTGCGGAGCTTGAGGATGCCGGAGTGCGCGGGATCGACGGTGGCGACGACGATGGTTTCAGGCGAGATGGGGAAAAAGAAAAGCGAGGCGGGCGCGGGCGAGAGAGTGGCTAGGGTTGCGGGGGAGAACGAAAGGGCTCGGGGCAACACTTATCGGCATCGCTGAGCCGGCGGATGGGCGACAGCGCACCGGCTGTCGCCGTGTCGACGCAGGTGGGTGACAGCGCGCGGGAGGAAGGGGATGGCCGCTTGGTGGGCTGGGCCGTTCAGCTGGGCCTGCCAGGTCAGTGGCCGTCTGGCCTTTCTCTTTTACTTCTGTTTTTTTATTTTCCTCTTTTATTAATCAACAGAGAGAGAGAGAGAGAATTATTTGGATAACCAAATAGTGTAGGAAAAAGATGGGACTAGGCCCAATAAATCCAACACGAATTTAGACAGTGCCACAATTATTTTGGAGGCCAGTGAACTTTGTTTGGAATTTTCATAAATAAATTAGCATTTAAAAATGCTGGAATGGTGCTGCTTTAATTGCTAATGCTCATCTGTGCTCAAGGGTGATGTTGTGTTCCTTAACACATAATTGTTTTGGATTATTTGCAAGATGACAAACATTTTCTCAGCAACTTTTGGGCAAATTTTTTTATCACTTTGAATTTGCATTGATTTCAGAGAAGTGTTTGAGGTGGCAAGCTTAACCACTGTGATCAAGCAATGCATATGATGATGACTTGGCATGATTAAGAAATGATCTCTGTGGTGTGAGGCTGGGGATGTTACATATCAATCCGTGAGAGGTGTAGGATGATGATGGTCTCTCTAAAACGACCCTGCAACCAAATACAAGAAATCTCTTGTGTCCCCAACACACCCAATACAATGGCAAATTGTATAGGTGAACTAGTTCAGCGAAGAGATGGTGATAAAAGTATAATATGGATGGTAGAAATATATTTTTATAATCTGAATAAATAAAAACAGCAAGGTTGCAAATAGTAAACGGGTACAAAAACGGTATTGCAATGCTTGAAAATGAGGCCTAGGGTCCGTACTTTCGCTAGTGCAACCTCTCAACAATGCTAATATAATTGGATCATATAACCACCCCTCAAAGTGCGATGAAGAATCACTCCAAAGTTCCTATCTAGCAGAGAATATAAGAATAAATTGTTTGTAGGGTACGAAACCACCTCAAAGCTATTATTTCCGTTCGATCTATTCAAGAGTTCGTACTAAAATAACACAAAGCTATTCTTTCCATTCGATCTATCCTAGAGTTCGTACTAAAATAACACCAAAGCAAATTCAGATTTGTAATACTCAATCCGACACAAAGAACTTCAAAGAGTGCCCCAAGATTTCTACCGGAGAAACAAAGACAAGAACGTGCATCAACCCCTATGCATAGATTACCCCAATGTCACCTCGGGAATCCGCGAGTTGAGTGCGAAAACATATATCAAGTGAATCAATACGATACCCCATTGTCACCACGAGTATTCAATTGCAAGACATATATCAAGTGTTCTCAAATCCATTAAAGTATTCATTCCGATAACAACGAAATCTCAAAGGGAAAAACTCAATTCATCACAACAAGATAGAGAGGGGAAAACACCATATGATCCGACTATATTAACAAAGCCCGCGATACATCAAGATCGTGACATCACAAGAACATGAGAGAGAGAGAGATTAAACACATAGCTACTGATACAAACCCTCAGCCCGAGGGTGGACTACTCCCTCCTCATCGTGGTGGCCGCCGGGATGATGAAGATGGCCACCGGAGATGATTCCCCCCTCCGGCAGAGTGCCAGAATGGGGTCTAGATTGGTTTTCGGTGGCTACAGAGCCTTGTGGCGGTGGAACTTCTAATCTAGGTTAACCCCGAGGGTTTTCAGAATATTTGGGAATTTATAGGGTAAAGAAGGGGTGCGGGAGGCCACGGAGGTGGGCACAACCCACCTGGGCGTGCCTGGCCCCCCAGGCGTGCCCTGGTGGGTTGTGCCCCCCTCAGGGCACCCCCCAGGTGCTGCTCTGGCCCATTGGTGGTCTTCTGGTCCATAAAAAATCCACAAAAAGTTTCACGGTGTTTGGACTCCGTTTGATATTGATTTCCTGCGATGTAAAAAACAAGCAAAAAACAGCAACGGGCACTGGGCACTGGGTCAATAGGTTAGTCCCAAAAAATGATATAAAGTTGCTATAAAATGATTGTAAAACATCCAAGAATGATAATAAAACAGCATGAATACTTCATAAATTATAGATACGTTGTAGAAGTATCAGCATCCCCAAGCTTAATTCCTACTCGTCCTCGAGTAGGTAAATGATAAAAAAAATAATTTATGAAGTGTGAATGCTAGCAAAGTGCATAAGTTTGATCCATGATAATTTCAATCACTTTTCCTAGCATCATAACAGCAATTCTTTCTTATAAAACTTCTCATGTTATAGTAGCAACCAATTCACATGTTAAGGTTCAAACAATGAATTCTCTTGAAACTCAACAACCTATGTTCTCAGTCACTAAGCAATTGCAATTCAACTTATTCAATGGAGTTTAAGTAAGAGCTCCACATACTCAACCATCTTATAGTCTTCTATGATTGCTAACACTCACCGCATACACACGAGCAAAACGATTCAACCAGACACATAGAAAGATAGGGGCTTATTGTTTTGCCTCCCAACGTATTCACCTCAAGGGTGATGTCAACAATAATAACTCATGCTACCCATATTCAACTGGACATATGTGCCTAGATCTTTCCTCACCACATGATGCTTGCCAAAAGAGAAAAATAAAAAGGAATAGAGAGAAAAACTTTGACTCTTTGCATAAAAGTAAATACTGAAAAGTAAAAGATAGGCCCTTCGCAGAGGGAAGCAAAGGTTGCCATGCGCTTATTTGTTTGTATGCTCAACCCCTTAGTGCAGAAGAACGTCACGTTATATTGCCCCTTATGATAGCAACCTTTATTATGCAGTCTGTCGCTTTTATTCTTTGCCATCACAAGTTCGTACAACGCTCAATTTTCTCTTACACTAAATGATCTAACACTTTTAGAAGCAATTTTTATTGCCTTATTGCACCGATGACAACTTACTTGAAGGATCTTATTCAATCCTTAGGTAGGTATGGTGGACTCTTGAAAATAAGATTTGGGTTTAAGGTTTTTTGGATGCACAAGTAGTATCTCTACTTGGTGTGGAATTTTTGGCTAGCAAATATGGGGAGCAAGCATCACATGTTGAAGGATCTATGACAATATAACTTCTATGTGGATATGAACAAACATAAATCATTATGTTGTCTTCCTTGTCCAACGTCAACAATTTTGGCATATAATACTTTGATGGGGGCTCACAATCACAAAAGATTTCCAACATAGTGTATTTGCATGTGAAAGTTCTATTCCTTATACTAATTATTCGTGAATTGCTTGTATGACAAATATTGTGATTGTCAAGCCTCAAAAGATTTCACTTTCTAAACCCAATGTGAAGCTACCACTAGGCATGATATGATTTCAACTTCATGACATTCAATTTATTCAACAATTTACTCATAGGATATAAGTGAAGCACAAGAGTAAATGACAAGCTACTCCAAAAAGATATAAATGAAGATCATGAGCGTAATATTTCTTTCTCTCTAATTAATTTAAGTGAAGCAAGAGAGAATTTCTTCAAAAATACTAAAGCACACCATGCTCAAAAAGATATAAGTTAAGCACTAGAGCAATTCCAAAGAAAAGAGCTTCGTTGACGGGATGTGAATGCCGCTTACTTAGCCTCCCTGGCAACTATTTGAGGACTCTATTTTATTTAAAAACTCTCAGGTTTAAGTATTTTATTAAAGCAGCAAGCAAAATGAAAATAAAATGACATTCTAAGAATAGCACAACTCATGTGAAGAAGCAAAAACTTAGGCTCAACCGATACTAACCGATAATTGTTGATGAAGAAAGGTGGGATGCCTATCGGGGCATCCCCAAGCTTAGATGCTTGAGACTTCTTGAAATATTATCTTGGGATGCCTTGGGAATCCCCAAGCTTGACTTTTGTGTCTCCTTAATTCTTCTCATATCGCGGTTTTCCTAAATCTCAAAAGCTTCATCCACACAAAACTCAACAAGAACTCATGAGATAAGTTAGTATAAACCAATGCAAAAACCTTATCATTATCTACTGTAGCAAATCACTAAAATTATTATTCAACATTGCCTACAAAATGCCTCTGCGTATTTAACACTCCTATCCTCAAATAGAATCATTAAACAAGCAAACATATGCAAACATAACAGCAATCTGCCAAAACAGTAAAGTCTGTAAAGAATGCAAGAGTATCAATACTTATATAACTCCAACAATTATGAAAATTTAACAAACTGTAGAAAATTTATCAGATCTCATTTTGCAAAAAGTTTCAACATTTTATCAAATTCCGACTTTTCTAGGGAATTTTTGCAACAGCGGTAAACTTTCTGTTTTCAAACAACAACATGTAGACTTGCAAAATAAGCATTGTAAAGGCTATCATTGCCACTTTTATTGAAATAAAAGATGCAAAACATTATTCTAAATAACAGCAAGCAAATCCTAACAAAATAAAATGACGCTCCAAGCAAAACACATATCATGTGACGAATGAAAACATAGCTCCAAGTGAGGTTACCGATAATGTTGGAGACGAAAGAGGGGATGCCTTCCGGGGCATCCCCAAGCTTAGCTGCTTGGATCTTCCTTAAATATTACCTTGGGGTGCCTTGGGCATCCCCAAGCTTAGGGTCTTGTCACTCCTTAATCTCCTCATATCAATATCTCACCCAAAACTTGAAAACTTCAATCACACAAAACTTAACGGAACTTCGTGAGATGGGTTAGTATGATAAAGACAAATCATTCACTTTGGTACTGTCAAAGACAAGATTCATAATTTTTATCACACAATGCCTACTATATCCAATCATTTCTACAATTTTTATTGAGAAATATAAGCCATAGAAACTAGAAAACAAGCAATCTATGCGTTGAAAACAGAATCTGTCAAAAACAGAACTGTACGTAAAGATCTGAATTAAGGTCATACTTCTGTAACTCCAAAAATTCTGAAACATTAGGACAACGTATACAATTTGTATACCAATCAACTGTAAAAATTTCAGAAGTTTTCCACTTTCCAGTAAAATATAAGAATTTCTACACTGGACGCAAAAGTTTCTGTTTTTGCACAGAATCAAGTCAACTATCATCCACACTATCCCAAAGGCTTTACTTGGCAGTTTATTGAAATAAAAGCTATAAAACATGGTTACTACAGTAGCATAATCATGTGAAAACATAAAAACAGTAGGTGTAAATGTTGGGTTGTCTCCCAACAAGCGCTTTTCTTTAATGCCTTTTAGCTAGGCATGATGATTTCAATGATGCTCACATAAAAGATAAGAATTGAAACACAAAGAGAGCATCATGAAGCATATGATTAGCACATTTAAGTCTAACCCACTTCCTATGCATAGGGATTTTGTGAGCAAATAAATTATGGGAACAAGAATGAACTAGCATAGGAAGGTAAAACAAGCAAAACTTCAAGATTTTCAACACATAGAGAGGAAATTTGATATTATTGAAATATGTAGAAGCATATATTCCTCTCTCATAATAATTTTCAGTGGCATCATGAATGAATTCAATAATATAGCTATCACATAAAGCATTCTTTTCATGATCCACAAGCATAGAAAATTTATTACTCTCCACACAAGCAAATTTATTCTCATGAATAGTAGTGGGAGCAAACTCAACAAAATAACTATCATGAGAGTGAAAATTAAAATCATGATGACAAGTTTCATGGTTATCATTATTCTTTATAGCATACATGTCATCACCATAATCATCATAGATAGGAACTTTGTTGTCATAATCAATTGCATCCTCCTCCAAAAGAGTGGATTCATCATTAAATAAAGTCACGACCTCTCCAAACCCACTTTCATCAATATAAGCATCATAAATAGGAGGCATGCAATCATCATAATAAATTTTCTTATCAAAACTTGGGGGAGTAAAAATATCATCTTCATCAAATATAGCATCCCCAAGCTTATGGCTTTGCATATCATTAGCATCATGGATATTCAAAGAATTCATACTAACAACATTGCAATCATGCTCATCATTCAAATATTTTGTGCTAAACATTTTATTGACTTCTTCTTCTAACAATTGAGCACAATTTTTCGATCCATCATTTTCAAGAAAGATATTATAAAGATGTAGTGACCCGATCCCAATGGATCGAAGTCTCTGTGCTTAAGTGTCATCCCTGGATCGGTATGCTGACACACACAGTACTCGAGGATTTATAACAGAGTTCAATCACACACTTATTACATCGAGGGTCTCATAAAGAGTACTTATTACATAAATATGGCTGAAGGCCATCTAAAATAAAATAACTGCAGAAGCTTCGAAGATAAATGAGTCCATCCAACCCCACGGCAAAACTGAGTGCAAAACAACGACCTATCGCACCTTACTCCTTGTCTGAAAATTCTGCAACATGAGACGTTGCAGCCGTGCAGGTCAGCACATGGAATATGCTGGCAAGATCACACTATAGAGCAATGATGAATAATAGCTATCACTACATGCATATTTGGCTGGTGGAGGCTCTAAGTTTAACATTTGCATAAAGCTAATTTTTCCCTACAACAAAGGAATAGATTTATTTACTGTCAAGTTTATGTCATTATTGAGAAGGTTCCCCCCAACTCAATCCCAAAATTTCCAAGTAATAATAATAATAACCCAATAAATTCATTAAGTAAAGTGATGAGATCAACCAATAATTCAAATACCAAATACTCAAATTGTCCATAACTGGGGACATGGCAAATCATGATTTGTTTGTACACTCTGCAGAGGTTTGCGCACTTTTCCCCACAAGACTCGACCGTATCCATGGTCGGAAGATCGACACATAGCCTTTCTGAAGAGGTCCCCTTAACCGATAGATAGGCCGGTACACCTACAATTCCCCTACATCTGCTAGCCCATCATGGAAAGGTTTCCCACAACTTACTCAACTATGTCAGAGCCCATAATGGCTTGTGGCTGCACACGAAAGTTTCTAGCATGAATAATCTTATGATCCCTTTGAGCCTGGGTGGCATTCCATAGGATGATCACACGGGTACCCTAGGATCTCCTAGGACAACACTGGATTCCCCAGGTGCCCGCAACCAATCCACCCCGATGTGTATTAAAGTAGCCACCTTAAGTTTCCCTTAGTTATTATCTCTCACAACTTGCATGATTCTCACATACCAATCCCCGTCTACGAGCATGGCTAAGCAATAAGAGCATAATGTATATTCCCGGGGTGAACAAAGGTATTAGGTTCCTACCTCATCAACTACATAGCAATAACCACATGTTCCCAATCCTACTCATGCAATATTTGAGGATGTAACTAATGCAATAAAAACTGGGTAATAAAGGGTATGATCAAAGTGTAACTTGCCTTGTTGATGGTCGGTAAACCCTAGAGATTCATAGTAGCAAGCTTCGCACTCCGGAAAGTCTATCGTAAACAAACAATAGCATACATAAGCACTCATGCACAAGATTCAAAGAAAAGATCTAAAAAAACTTCAAAAATAAGCAAAAAGCTCTTGCGAACAGAAAACAATTCTTAACAGTACAAAAATTATGTGAATTAGATCTTAACAGAAGGTACATGTGATGATCTTTGATTTGCAAAAAGAATCAATTAAAACGGAGTTACGAAACTCAAATTATAACCAAACGAAGTTTAAATCAGATCTGAATAAATTCAAATTTTAAGACTTTCAAAAATATATTTTAGTTGGTTTACTGGATAGAGGGGACCATAACGAAGAAATTGGCGTTGGTTTCGTTGCGTTTGGACAAACGAGCAAAATGTTGTGAGGGTTTAAAGATCAGGGGCTAAACATGCGAAGAAAATATTCACGGATGGGTCTCTGGCCGAAAATAAAACAGAAAAAGAAAAATCTATCGGACGAACGTCCGCTACGAAAACCTAATGAAGGAAAACATTCGCTAAAACTACCTAAACAGAAAACGTTCGTTAATTAACTAAACTAAATAAAAAAACCGGGTTTAAACGAAAACAAACCCTAAAAAGAAAACCGGACCGGACCGGGTGGCGGTTTTACCGGTTCGGGTGGCGGTTCGGGTCAACGGTGATGGCGGCTCTCCGGCGAGGCAGCGAGACGACGGCTCGGGCGAGGCGGGGCGAGGCGGCGGACGGCGGCGGCTCCGGCGGTGGTGGCTTGCGGCGGCGCGGGGAGTCGGCGGCGGCGGCTAGCAGCGGCGGCGGCGGCTACTAGCAGTGGCGGCGGTGAACTCCGGCGGCGGCTGCGGCTTGCTGCTGCTGCTGCTGTTTGAGGGAGAGAGGGGCCGAGGCCCCGGTATTTAAGGAGGGGAGGGAGGCGGCGGCTTGCCTTGGGCGAGGGGGCGACGGCGGCTCGTGTCCGCCTCGGACACAGCGGCGGCCGGCGGCGTGTGGCGGGCGGAGTCCCGCCCGAGGTCGGTGACGGCGCGCGGGGAAAGGCCGGCTGGGCTGGGCTTCGGCCTAGTTCGGCGGCCCAAAACATTTTTTTAAAACAATTTTTCCAGAGAGACAAAAAATACGAAAAACATAATAAAAATATTTTTGAAAATTCCAGAAAAATTCACATAATTCCCTCCTAATATTTGGACTAATGTGAATATTTTTCTGGACCTAAATGCCTAAAATAAAAACAAACATTTTAGTACTAATAACAGATAAATAAACTTGCAAATAAAATCAAAATAAAATATATTTTTATTCAAAATTAAATTTCCAATATTTCTTTGCTGTTTTTGAAGAAGTCATATTATCTTCTCTCATTATTTTATTTTATCTGAAATAATTGGAAAAAAGAATTTTGAATTAACCATTTTGATCCAATTTTCCAATTTTTGAAAATTCAAAAATGGATTTTAGAGAAAACCTCCAACTCTCTCTATTGGTCCTTGAGTTGCTTAAGGTTTCTAGGATCAAAGTTCAAATAAAACAAATGGGCAAAAATGCACAATCATGGATGCATATGAATGATCTAAATAATAACATCCAAATTGAAAATTGGGATGTTACAAACCTACCCCCCTTAAGATGAATCTCGCCCTCGAGATTCGGGTTGGCTAGCAAAAAGGTGTGGGTGGTCCTTCCGGAGGTCTTCTCGTTCCCAGGTGGCTTCCTCCTCGGTTTGGTGACTCCACTGAACTTTGCAAAACTTGTTGACCTTGCTACGAGTAACTCGGTTGGCGAACTCGAGAATCTTGACGGGTTTCTCCTCATAAGTCAGGTCACTTTCCAACTGAATTGCTTCTAGGGGCACTGTATCTCTCAGAGGAATATCGGCCATCTCTGCATGGCACTTCTTCAACTGGGAAATGTGAAACACATCATGAACTCCAGACAAACCTTCGGGTAATTCCAACTTGTAGGCAACTTCACCCATACGTTCCAAGACTCTGTATGGTCCCACAACTCGTGGCGCTAGCTTTCCTTTGACTCCAAATCGTTTAACTCCTCGAAGTGGTGACACACGAAGATATGCTCTGTCTCTGACTTCATAGGTTACCTCCTTGTGTTTAGTATCGGCATAACTCTTCTGCCTGGACTGGGCTATCTTGAGTCTATCCCGGATCAACTTGACCTTCTCCTCAGAATCTCTGATTAAATCTGGTCTGAACAATTGTCAATCTCCAACTTCATCCCACATCAATGGTGTCCTGCACCTCCTTCCATGCAACGCTTCGAAAGGGGCCATCTTCAAACTAGCTTGGTAGCTATTGTTATATGACAACTCTGCGTAAGGCAAATTATCATCCCAACTAGATCCATAATCTAGCGCACAAGCTCTCAACATGTCCTCTAGAATCTGGTTAACTCTCTCGGTCTGCCCATCTGTCTGTGGATGAAAGGTTGTACTGAACTCTAGCCTGGTACCCAAAGTTTGGTGTAACTGATTCCAAAACTTCGAGGTAAACTGTGTTCCTCTATCTGATACGATGGTCCTCGAAACTCCATGCAGACATACGATCCTGGTCATATATATCTTGGCCAACTTAGCACTCGTATACGTGGTTTTCACGGGGATAAAGTGAGCCACCTTGGTCAAGCGATCAACTACAACCCAAATGGAGTCATATCCTGAACGAGTCCTAGGTAATCCGGTGATGAATCCATGCCAAGCTTATCCCACTTCCATTCGGGTATCGGCAAAGGCTGAAGTAATCCTGCTGGTTTCTGATGCTCTGCCTTAACTCTATGACATACGTCGCATACTGCTACATACTCGGCGATATCCTTCTTCATTCCTGTTCACCAGAAACGTTCCTTCAAGTCCAGATACATCTTGGTGTTGCCTGGGTGAATCGAGTAAGGAGAATCATGAGCCTCCTGAAGAATTAACTTCCTGATCTCTGGGTCATTGGGCACATAGATGCGATCCTCAAACCATAAGGTTTCGTGTTCATCCTCACGAAAACCTTTGGACTTTCCTTTACTCATCTTTTCTTTTATCTCTGCAACTTCCTTGTCCGTCTTCTGGGCTTCACGGATCTTTCCCAACAAAGTGGACTGAATTTCCAATGCCGCAACAAAACCTCTCGGAACTATCTCCAAGCGAAGTTCTCGGAGATCATCGGCTAACTCCTGAGGTAATCCTCCGGTTATGAGAGTATTGACATAACTCTTGTAGCTCAAAGCGTCTGCCACGACATTGGCCTTTCCTGGGTGATAATGCAATCTCATGTCATAATCCTTGATGAGTTCCAACCATCTCCTCTGACTGAGGTTCAACTCCTTCTGCGTGAAGATGTACTTCAAACTCTTATGATCCGTGTACACATCACAATGATTCCCAATGAGAAAATGTCTCTAGGTCTTGAGCGCATGCACTACGGCTGCTAACTCCAAATCATGTGTGGCATAATTCAACTCATGAGGTCGAAGCTGATGTGAGGCATATGAAACAACTCTTCCTTCTTGCATAATAACGCCTCCAAGTCCCTGAAGAGAAGCGTCGCAATATACTTGGAAATCTTTGCGTATATTCGGAAGAATTAGCACTGGGGCTGTAACCAAACGGTTCTTCAACTCCTGAAAACTGGCCTCACAATCCTCAGTCCAATTAAACTCGGTGTCCTTCTTCAATAACTCTGTCATGGGTTTCGCGATCTTGGAAAAAATCTTAATAAATCTCCGATAATATCCTGCAAGTCCAAGGAAACTGTGTATCTCTCCAACTGAGGTGGGCGCCAACCATTCGGTAATGGATTGAACCTTGGAAGGGTCTACTGCTATACCTTCTCCTGATATAACATATCCGAGGAATCCGACTTCCTTTAACCAAAACTCACATTTGCTGAACTTGGCATATAGCTGATGTTCCCTGAGCTTCTCAAGAACCAAGTGCAAATGTTCCTTGTGTTCTTCTTCATTCTTCGAGTACACCAATATATCATCAATGAACACCACAACAAACTTATCCAAGAACTCCATGAACACCTTATTCATCATACTCATAAAGTAGGCAGGGGCGTTAGTCAAACCAAAAGACATGACCATGTACTCATATAGCCCGTACCTTGTGGTAAAGCTGTCTTAGGTATATCCTATTCTTGGATTTTCAGCTGGTGATATCCTGATTGAAGATCGATCTTGGAGAATACTTTAGCTCCCTACAGCTGGTCAAACAAATCATTGATCATCGGTAGGGGATATTTGTTCTTGATCGTCACCTCATTCAATGCACGATAATCAACAACCATTCTCAAGGATCCATCCTTCTTCTCGACTAAGAGGACTGGGGCTCCCCACGGTGATGAACTTGGTCGAATAAAACCTTTCTCCAATAACTCCTTAATTTGCTTCTTAATTTCCTCCAGATCATTTGCGGGCATCCGATACGGTCTCTTAGATATTAGTCCGGTACCTGGCAACAACTTGATCAAAAACTCTATGTCTCGATCTGGTGGCATGCCTGGTAGTTCTTCCGGGAATACATCGGGATAATCCTTCACCACTGGCACTTCCTCCTGAACAACTCCCGAGAGTGAATTTACTTGAGTCCTCCTTGGCACATGCCTAGACACATACTTGATCTGTTTTCCCTCTGGGGTAGTGAGAAGAATTGACTTACTAGCACAATCGATGTTTTCCCCATACTTGGATAGCCAATCCATGCCTAATATCACATCCAATCCTTGTGATTCCAGAATAATGAGGTCTGTGGGAAATACATGCCTACCTATGGTCAATGGCAACTGAAAACATCCCTGGCTAGCCATGTACTTCGCTCCTGGTGAGCTTACTAACATAGGTGTCTTAAGGGCTACGGTTGGCAACTTAAACTTGTCCACAAATCCCCTTGATATGTATGAATGCGATGCACCAGTGTCAAAAAGAACAAGGGCTGTAAATGACTTAATCAAAAACTTATCAATAACTGCGTCAGGCTGCTCGTCAACTTCCTCCACGTTGACATGATTCACCTGTCCCCTGGTGAAAGGGTTGGGCTTCTTTCCAGAGCTTCCATTGCCATTACCATTCTTTGCCTCAAGACAGTCATTGGCGTAGTGTCCGGTCTTCCCGCACTTGAAACAAGTAATGTGACTCAGATCCTTCTTGGCGGGGGTTGCTGGGTTGGAACGACTCTGACCGCTGTTTACTCCATTCCCATTACCATTCTTTGGGCCACTGTGGTTGTGTGAATTTCCTCCATTGTGAGAATGGCCTCAATGGTTATGTCCTCCATGGGTACGAGTGTGTCCTCCTGAGTAAGGGGAATAGCGGGGCTTCTGCTGAGCTCCAGAGTTGTACTTCCCCTGTCCATACTTCCGTTTACGGTTCTCTATCTGCTGTTGCTTGCCTTCAATCATGAGGGCCCTGTCTACCAGCTCCTGGTAGTTGGTGAATGTTGCCACCATCAACTGCATACTCAGCTCATCATTTAGTCCTTCAAGAAACTTCTCCTGCTTCGCGGCATCTGTGGCCACATCATCTGGGGCATAGCGTGCTAACTTGCTGAACTCATTCACGTACTACCCCACAGTATGGTTCCCCTGGCGTAAGTTACTGAACTCACACTTCTTCAAACTCATGGCTCCAGCTGAGACATGTGCAGTGCGGAAGGCCTGCTGAAACTGATCCCATGTAACTGTAGCAATGGGGTAGGTGGTGGTGAAATTCTCCCACCATGAGGCTGCGGGTCCATCAAGCTGATGTGCGGCAAAGCGCACCTTCTCCGCATCCGTGCATCCAGCAGTTGTTAGCTCTCTTCTGATCTTGTGGAGCCAATCATCAGCAACAATCGGCTCAGTGCTGCTAGAGAACACCGATGGATTCAACCTTAGGAAACGGGCTAGGTTGTCAACTGGGGGTGGTGGTGGTGGGTTGTTGTTGTTGCCTTGGTTCTGAACGAGCAACTGCATCAAGGCATTCTGCTGTTGGATCAACTGGGTGAGCTCCGGCGGGAAAGTGAATCCGGGGTCACATCTCGGAGGCATCTGATAGGTTAGAGGGGTGAGAACAGAATAGAATAGGGTCTAATGAGAGATTTCACTACCCATATGCACATGAGACAAACATATTCAATTCACACCACTCAATTTCAAACAAGATTCATACAATCGATCTAAGCTACTATTACAAGATCTTGCGAACGATTTCTAACTACTTGGAAGAATTCTAATAGTAATATGGTGGTCGACTAGAAATTTTGATCGGTGGAAGACTCCATAATATCTGCTCCAGCTTCGTCTTCAAAATCATCACTGTCTTCATCATCATCACTGTCGGTGTCTATGTCATCAAGTATGATGTAGTCTTCAGAACGAATGTCCACTTCAGGTTCTAGTTACACCACAGATATTCCTATCTTCTTCCTCAGGTCTTCATTCTGCTCCAGTAGCACAGCAATTTCCTCTTCGTATCCATCGCG
Organism: Thinopyrum obtusiflorum; assembly: GCA_036873465.1. NCBI lineage: Eukaryota > Viridiplantae > Streptophyta > Magnoliopsida > Poales > Poaceae > Thinopyrum > Thinopyrum obtusiflorum. The sequence goes on from JAAAWM010012009.1 coordinate 60,804, forward strand.
AGTTGTCTTGAGTTCCTCTTCTAGCTCCATATTCTGAGTCATCACCTTCTTGATATCTATCATGTTAGCGCACATCTGATTCTCATATCGACCAATGTGTTGGTTCATCTCCTGTATGTAGGCTGCAATAGATCCATCCCTCCTGGTGCGAATCATCTCCCATTGCTCATCCCGGCGTCCACATATCTGGTAGACGGTGTCTTTAAGATCCTTGTTGTACACCTCGCCTATGCGTCCAATGGTGATGTGGGCGGCCATGCTCTTTCCTAAACTCCAGGTTGGTGCATCAAAGAAAAACTCGATGGGCTCGGTAATTGGTGCAAAAGTCCTTCCAGGAACACGAACTTCAATCGTCCATCGCTCCTCTTCTGGTAAAGTTGCAGTGAAGGTTCCGGTGAAGCTTGGTATGCCGATGTTCAGGTACTTAGTGACTTCCTTCAAGTGTCGTCCGAAAGGGGTGTCATCATCCGGCTGAGTGAACTTGTTCCTGCGGTCCGACATCTATAGAGTAGAAATAGAGAAGAATTAGAGAAGAATTAGAAATGAGTAGAGAAGAGTATCCTGTGGCTTTTCCTAGTGGTCGCATCCTACAGTCAGCGTGTGCTCTGATACCATCTTGTAGCGACCCGATCCTAATGGATCGAAGTCTCTGTGCTTAAGTGTCATCCCTGGATCGGTATGCTGACACACACAGTACTCGAGGATTTATAACAGAGTTCAATCACACACTTATTACATCGAGGGTCTCATAAAGAGTACTTATTACATAAATATGGCTGAAGGCCATCTAAAATAAAAATAACTGCGGAAGCTTTGAAGATAAATGAGTCCATCCAACCCCATGGCAAAACTGAGTGCAAAACAATGACCTATCGCACCTTACTCCTCGTCTGAAAATTCTGCAACATGGGACGTTGCAGCCGTGTAGGTCAGCACATGGAATATGCTGGCAAGATCACACTATAGAGCAATGATGAATAATAGCTATCACTACATGCATATTTGGCTGGTGGAGGCTCTAAGTTTAACATTTGCATAAAGCTAATTTTTCCCTACAACAAAGGAATAGATTTATTTACTGCCAAGTTTATGTCATTATTGAGAAGGTTCCCCCAACTCAATCCCAAATTTTTTAAGTAATAATAATAATAATAACCCAATAAAGTCATTAAGTAAAGTGATGAGATCAACCAATAATTCAAATACCAGATACTCAAATTGTCCATAACCGGGGACACGACAAATCATGATTTGTTTGTACACTCTGCAAAGGTTTGCGCACTTTTCCCCACAAGACTCGATCGTATCCATGATCGGAAGATCGAGACATAGCCTTTCTGAAGAGGTCCCCTTAACCGATAGATAGGCCGGTACACCTACAATTCCATTACATCTGCTAGCCCATCATGGAAAGGTTTCCCACAACTTACTCAACTATGCCAGAGCCCATAATGGCTTGTGGCCGCACACGGAAGTTTCTAGCATGAATAATCTTATGATCCCTTTGAGCCTGGGTGGCATTCCATAGGATGATCACACGGGTACCCCGGGATCTCCTAGGACAACACTGGATTCCCCAGGTGCCCGCAACCAATCCACCCAGATGTGTATTAAAGTAGCCACCTTAAGTTTCCCTTAATTATTATCTCTCACAACTTGCATGATTCTCACATACCAATCCCTGTCTACGAGCATGGCTAAGCAATAAGAGCATAATGTATATTCCCAGGGTGAACAAAGGTATTAGGTTCCTACCTCATCAACTACATAGCAATAACCACATGTTCCCAATGCTACTCATGCAATATTTGAGGATGTAACTAATGCAATAAAAACTGGGTAATAAAGGGTATGATCAAAGTGTAACTTGCCTTGCTGACGGTCGGTAAACCCTAGAGATTCGTAGTAGCAAGCTTCGCACTCCGAAAAGTCTATCGTAAACAAACAATAGCATACATAAGCACTCATGCACAAGATTCAAAGAAAAGATCTAAAAAAACTTCAAAAACAAGCAAAAAGCTCTTGCGAACATAAAACAATTCTTAACAGTACCAAAATTATGTGAATTAGATCTTAACAGAAGGTACATGTGATGAGCTTCGATTTGCAAAAAGAATCAATTAAAATGGAGTTACGAAACTCAAATTATAACCAAATAAAGTTTAAATCAGATCTGAATAAATTCAAATTTTAAGACTTTCAAAAATAAATTTTAGTTGGTTTACTGGATAGAGGGGACCATAACGAAGAAATTGTCGTTGGTTTCGTTGCGTTTGGACAAACGAGCAAAAAGTTGTGAGGGTTTAATGATCAGGGGCTAAATATGCGAAGAAAATATTCACGGATGGGTCACTGACCGAAAATAAAACAGAAAAAGAAAAATCTATCGGATGAACGTCCGCTACGAAAACCTAATGAAGGAAAACATTCGCTAAAACTACCTAAACAGAAAACGTTCGTACTAAAATAACACAAAGCTATTCTTTCCGTTCGATCTATCCTAGAGTTCGTACTAAAATAACACCAAAGCAAATTCAGATTCGTAATACTCAATCCGACACAAAGAACTTCAAAGAGTGCCCCAAGATTTCTACCGGAGAAACAAAGACAAGAACGTGCATCAACCCCTATGCATATATTACCCCAATGTCACCTCGGGAATCCGCGAGTTGAGTGCCAAAACATATATCAAGTGAATCAATACGATACCCCATTGTCACCACGAGTATTCAATTGCAAGACATATATTAAGTGTTCTCAAATCCATTAAAGCATTCAATCCGATAACAACGAAATCTCAAAGGGAAAAACTCAATTCATCACAACAAGATAGAGAGGGGGAAACACCATATGATCCGACTATATTAACAAAGCCCGCGATACATCAAGATCGTGACATCTCAAGAACACGAGAGAGAGAGAGATTAAACACATAGCTACTGATACAAACCCTCAGCCCCGAGGGTGGACTACTCCCTCCTCATCGTGGTGGCCGCCGGGATGATGAAGATGGCCACCGGAGATGATTCCCCCCTCCAACAGAGTGCCAGAATGGGGTCTAGATTGGTTTTTGGTGGCTACAGAGCCTTGTGGTGGCGGAACTTCTGATCTAGGTTAACCCCGAGGGTTTTCAGAATATTTGGGAATTTATAGGGTAAAGAGGGGGTGCGGGAGGCCACGGAGGTGGGCACAACCCACCTGGGCGTGCCTGGGCCCCCAGGCGTGCCCTGGTGGGTTGTGCCCCCCTCAGGGCACCCCCCAGGTGCTGCTCTGGCCCATTGGTGGTCTTCTGGTCCATAAAAAATCCACAAAAAGTTTCGCGGTGTTTGGACTCCGTTTGATATTGATTTCCTGCGATGTACAAAACAAGCAAAAAACAGCAACTGGCACTGGGCACTGGGTCAATAGGTTAGTCCCAAAAAATGATATAAAGTTGCTATAAAATGATTGTAAAACATCCAAGAATGATAATAAAACAGCATGAATACTTCATAAATTATAGATATGTTGTAGAAGTATCAGCATCCCCAAGCTTAATTCCTACTCGTCCTCGAGTAGGTAAATGATAAAAGAAATAATTTATGAAGTGTGAATGCTAGCAAAGTGCATAAGTTTGATCCATGATAATTTCAATCACTTTTCCTAGCATCATAACAACAATTCTTTCTTATAAAACTTCTCATGTTATAGTAGCAACCAATTCACATGTTAAGGTTCAAACAATGAATTCTCTTGAAACTCAACAACCTATGTTCTCAGTCACCAAGCAATTGCAATTCAACTTATTCAATGGAGTTTAAGTAAGAGCTCCACATACTCAACCATCTTATAGTCTTCTATGATTGCTAACACTCACCGCATACACATGAGCAAAACGTTTCAACCAGACACATAGAAAGATAGGGGCTTATTGTTTTGCCTCCCAACGTATTCACCTCAAGGGTGATGTCAACAATAATAACTCATGCTACCCATATTCAACTGGACATATGTGCCTAGATCTTTCCTCACCACATGATGCTTGCCAAAAGAGAAAAATAAAAAGGAATAGAGAGAAAAACTTTGACTCCTTGCATAAAAGTAAATACTGAAAAGTAAAAGATAGGCCCTTCGCAGAGGGAAGCAAAGGTTGCCATGCACTTATTTGTTTGTATGCTCAACCCCTTAGTGCAAAAGAACGTCACGTTATATTGCAAAAGAGAAATATACATGTGATAAACATATTTAAGTCTAACATACTTTCGATGCATATGGATTTTATAAGCAAACAAATTATCAAGACAAGAAATATATAGCATACGAAGGAAGAAGAAAGAAACAATAGCAATCTCAACATAACGAGAGGTAAAAGTAACATGAAAATTTCTACAACCATATTTTCCTCTCTCATAATAATTACATGTAGGATCATAATCAAATTCAACAATATATCTATCATATAAAATTTTCTCTTCATGATCCACATGCATAAAAGTTTTATATTCTTCCAAGATAGTGGTATTAACATGAAGTAAAGTCATGACCTCTCGAAACCCACTTTCATAAAAAAAATTATAAGATTGAACACTCTCCAAATATGTGGGATTATTTTTACCTAAAGTTGACGCTCTTCCAAACCCACTTTCTATATTATTGCAAACATTATTATCAATAACATATTCATCATGAGGCTTAAATAAATTTTCAAGATCATAAGAAGAATCACCCCAATCATGATCATTACAATGAGTAGTGGACATAACAAGATCAACATCCACATGCCACAATGACACCGTCGTGTCATACCACAGCCCGTGCCCATCGGCACATCCAAGGCAGGAGATACACTCCTGGATTCTTACCATATTCACACGTTAGCAAAAATCCCGATGAATGCAATAGTGCTCACATGACATGCAATAGTGTTCATGCAATAGTGCTCAAATTGACGTGACCAATGCATGCTTCTACTATTACTACTATACGGTGCAAAACACTCTGATGCAACCATGCAGACAATTCATTATACCCAAGTTCAATAATGCTTGCCTTGACCAAAGTAATCAGCAATAGGTTCTTCAAAATTCCCGGTATAGTCCCCCTCTTCATTTTCTGGAAAATAAAACATCCGAATTCAATTTTTTGCAACAGTACAAAAAGTTGTCTCAAAATATTTTTAATTAAATACTAAAAAAACTAGAGTGGAAAACAAGAATTTCAGAAAAATAATCAACTGAAAATGATCTGTGGTTTAAAAGTTATTAAGGATTTAAAACCAGGGACCTCTCTGTAAATAAAATAACTGCCAGCGGGTCCCTGCGATAATAACTGAAAGCGCCTCAGATGGAAATACGCTTCCCAGCAAAGAAAGCATAAAGAGGCAAAAGACGATTTCAAAAACAACAGAAAAGAATAAAACACTGACAGGTGGGCCCCACCCGTCAGGTTTGAAATTCAAACACGCTCTACGTGCGCGTGTACAGAGGGGATGCGGTGGTCACCGACGGTGATCGCCGACGTTTCAGGAGGCGGCGATGGTAGGGACGTGTTCGGGGTGGCACCCTGCCTCGGTGGGTGGTGGTGGTGGTCGCCGGCGAGCACCAGAACGACGGCGAGATCGTCTCCGACGAACGGCGGCGGCGGGTGGTTGTGGACTTCGCCAGAGAGGGCTCCGGTTGACGAATTGGAGCACGGAAACAATCACATGGTGGACTAGTGGGCTATTGACGAGGTTTGGGTGGAGGAGATGGCCTAATGGCGACGAAAGGTTCTCGGGTGCCGCGGCGGCTCGAGTGGCCGGAAGTGGAGAAGATGACGCTCTCGAGGTCGAGGTGGTGTGCGGGAGATCGATTGGGATGGTAGTGGAGTGGTGTGGGTGAAGAACGGAGCTTGGGGTAGCCTTTTATAGGAAATTCGAGGAGGTCAGTGGTGGAGTGGATCACGTTGGAGTTAACTCCGGCAGGTGAGGTAGGTTTGGACGGTGGGCAATGTCGGCATGGAGTCGATGAGGTCGAGGGAGTCTCTCGAAGCGCCAGCACGACGTCCACAAGCTTCACCGCCTAGTCCCGATGCTGCGATCTCGTTCGGCCATGGCGGGCAGCGTGCGGCTCCGGCAACTGACAGGCGGTGCGGTCTAGACGATGCGTCAATGCCAGGTAGGAGGCGACACATCGAGAGAAGGGCAGGGGAGCGGTAGGGGAGTGAATTGGCGCTGGTCAGCGTGCTGATCCTCTCGGCCGCCGCTGCCGAGGGTGGTGGCAGGTGCACCGGCCAACCACTGTGCTGTCGTCGGCAAGCGGCCGACCAGAGGGGCCCGGGGTAGCTCATTTAAGCCCCAGGTAGACGACACCGCGCGGGGAAGAGGAAGAGGAGAAGTGCAAGGCATCGATCTCCCTCCCTCTCTGAACTTCTGAAGTTAACTGAATTTTATTGAAAATTTTGACACTGATGAATAGTACACAATAGGTGTTTGATGAAATGCCAGAGAGCTCTAAGCATTTTAGATTTTTTTTTAGAGTTTTTGTGGTGATGTGTTGATGCATAAAAGGTAGTTTGGCAAATTCTCAGAATTTTTGGAGCAATAAAAATTGGGTTTTGATCAGGAAGTTTGAATCTGGTCTAAATTTGAATTGCATGGAATTTGAAAATTTAGAACTGTGGAACCTCATGTTTTTGGTGAACTGGGTTGTGGGTACTGTCTAGTTGCTAGGATAATTTTTTGTGGGTGGAAAAGAGTTGAAAAGGATATGGTTCCTTTGTAAACCAAAGTGACTAGGAATAATATAAATTCCAACTTTGGAATTTATTAAAAATAGAAACAATATTTTTGTAGGAAGGGAAGGGTGTTAGATACTGTCCTAGAAAGTGAGGAAGACTAGTAGAGGGATTTAGAGTGATAGAATAAAGTTTTGGGAAGAGTTAAAAGTATTTGAAAAGAGTGAAGTGACCAAATCCTTGGAGTATTTTTAAATGCCAGAGAAATTCTTCTAACATGAGAAATGCTTTTGATATTTTAAATAAAATAACCAAACCAAAAACTCATCCAAATAAGAACCATTTTAAAATTTTGAAAATCCAAAGGGATAATTTTGGGGTGTTACACAAATTAAGAAGTGTAAGTGTCATCACACTTTTCTTACATTAGCTATTATAAAGTATAAAAGTGAAACTCACTATACACTTCCGAAGTTCACTTTTATAAAGATGATTTTTAGAAGTGCCACTATTTTATGAAGCATATTGAAGACCATCTCAAATCTAAAGCAATAATTATATTCGAATCTAGCCGCGCAAATGTGCGGGTCACTCTACTAGTTATTATCTAAAGTTGACACTCTTCCAAACCCACTTTCATCAATATAATCATCATAAATAGGAGCCCCCCCCCCCCCCCCCCCCCCCCCCCCCCCCCCCCCCCCCCCCCCCCCCCCCCCCCCCCCCCCCCCCCCCCCCCCCCCCCCCCCCCCCCCCCCCCCCCCCCCCCCCCCCCCCCCCCCCCCCCCCCCCCCCCCCCCCCCCCCCCCCCCCCCCCCCCCCCCCCCCCCCCCCCCCCCCCCCCCCCCCCCCCCCCCCCCCCCCCCCCCCCCCCCCCCCCCCCCCCCCCCCATAATAAATTTGCTCATCAAAACTTGGGGGACTAAAAATATCATCTTCATCAAACATAGCATCCCCAAGATTATGGCTTTGCATATCATTAGCATCATGGATATTAAAAGAATTCGTACTAACAACATTGTAATCATGCTCATCATTCAAAGATTTTATGCCAAACATTTTATTGAATTCTTCGTCTATCAATTGGGCACAATTTTCCGATCCATCATTTTCAAGGAAGACATGATAGAGATGAATAATATGAGGCAACCTCAATTCCATTTTTTTGTAGTTTTCTTTTATAAGCCAAACTAGTGATAAAAAAACAAGAAACTAAGATATTCAATTGCAAGATATAAAGATATACCTTCAAGCACTCACCTCCCTGGCAACGGCGCCAGAAAAGAGCTTGACATCTACTATGCAACTTCTTCTTGTAGACTCGTGTTGGGCCTCCAAGCGCAGAGTTTTGTATGACAATAGCAATTTCCCCTCAAGTGGATGACCTAAGGTTTATCAATCCGTGGGAGTTGTAGGATGAAGATGGTCTCTCTCTAACAACCCTGCAACCAAATAACAAAGAGTATCTTGTGTCCCCAACACACCCAATACAATAGTAAATTGTATAGGTGCACTAGTTCGGCGAAGAGATGGTGATAAAAGTGTAATATGGATGGTAGAAATATATTTTTATATTCTGAATAAATAAAAACAGCAAGGTAGCAAATAGTAAACAGGCACAAAAACGGCATTGCAATGCTTGAAAATGAGGCCTAGGGTCCGTACTTTCGCTAGTGCAATCTCTCAAACAGTATTTTTGTAATCTGAAAATATAAAAACAGCAAGGTAACAAGTAGTAAAAGTGAACACAAACAGTATTTCAATGCTTAGAAACAAGGCCTAGGGTTCATACTTTCACTAGTGCAAAATGTCTCAACAATGATAACATAATTAAATCATATGGAAATCCCTCAAAGTGCGACAAAGAGTCATTCCAAAGTTCCTATCGCGGAGAACATAAGATGAAATTGCTTGTAGGGTACGAAACCACCTCAAAGTTATTCTTCCCGATCAATCTTTTGAGCTATTCCTATAAGTGTCACAAACAACCCTAGAGTTCATACTAAAATAACACCATATGAAAACACATCAATCAACCCTAATGTCACCTAGATACTCCAATGTCACCACAAGTATCTGTGGGTCAATAATATGATATGCATCAAACAACTTCAGATTCATAATATTCAATCCTACACAAAGAACCTCAAAGAGTGCCCCAAGATTTATACCAGAGAAACAAGGATGAAAATGTGCATCAACCCCTATGCATAGATTACCCCAATGTCACCTCGGGAATCCGCGAGTTGACTGCCAAAACATACATCAAGTGAATCAACAGAAACACCCCATTGTCACCATGGGTATCCCACACAAGACATACATCAAGTGTTCTTAAATCCATAAAAGTATTCAATCGATAATAGTGAAACCTCAAAGGTAAAACTCAATTCATCACAAGAAGATAGAGAGGGAGAAACACCATATGATCCAACTATAGTAACAAAGCTCTTGGTACATCAAGATCCTGCCAAATCAAGAACACGAGAGAGAGAGAGAGATCA